>JAMZDL010000121.1:0-91088 GCA_027579765.1 Candolleomyces efflorescens
TCAAGTTTTCATTGCTTGGCCTTGGCGCCCTCGGGCTTCTAGCGTAAACTCCGTCATCCGCTCTTATGTCCGCCTGCGTGGACCGCATTGCACTTGGCAATCCTGCTCACTCTCTCGGTCTGAATGTGCAATAGTATCATGAACAATGTTGGTGTCTGAGCGGATGGACCTCTCAGACTCTCGGAGTCACAGAGTCCGAGGAGTCGAGGCCATCAGACGGGCACAACAGCTGCTCAATATCACAGTGGTATTGCTGTATTGCCTCAGAGTTTGGCCATGTACTTGCGTGACGAGATAAGGTGGGTTTGAGACAATGATGCACGAGAGATGTGCAAAAGTGATCTATTCAGTCAGTAAATGGGGCAGAAGGACTTCAGAAGATTTGAACGGGGCCAAAGTTCCTGTTTTCCATAACCATGTTTGTCCAGCGTGCTGCCGATATATCATCGCTCGGCGGCTTGGGCGTACAAACTTAATCATGGTGTACAAACAAATGGACCATCGTAGCGACGGCAAGAATCCTCGATATGAAAATGAGTACCGAAACAAGCAAATAACACTCGAGCTGCCGTCTTTTGACAGTCGAGTCAAGGGTTGTGAATTGATCAAGGTATCAATCACATTATTGTATCACCGTAGGATTGCCCGCACCATCACTTTTATGACAACCCAGAGCGAAGGGAAGTACAGTCTCTCACTGAGGCCGCATCGCATGTAAAGCTTATGATACTGGAATGGTTTCCAATTGGTACGGTACTCCCATCGAATAGATTCAAGAAGGCCGAAGCGAAGCGAGGCGCTCCTTGTAAGGTACATACATATGTGCTCCAAACCTTCAAACCCGATGCCATCGTGGCCCTTATCCCAACGGAGCATGGACAGCCCGAGTACGTACTTGGTAACCCTGCTTAGGTAGATAGACAGATCCTCATCGACATCTCCCAACCAACATAGAAATCTCGCGCGAAATGTCCATGTTTCATGAGATCATTGGAGATCACTGGTAGCACGCGCACACGGGAGCTGGCTATTCACATATGTACATCCGACAGATTCAATTGGCCGTTTGTCAGTCCAGTCAGTCTTGACTCCTCAATAAAAGTGAATGATCCTGTGATGGCGGACATATGCATGTCCTGGACCTTCTTAGAGTCCCCACTTCCTTAAACTTCAATTGCAACGTTAAAGTTTCTCCGATCCCCATTAGCCACCACTACCACATGATATGATGTGCGCTAGTGGACCTTACGGCCCTTGCGGACGCATCTACTATCTACATACATATCTCTATCTGTCTATCTTTACAACAGCCACTTGCATGTGCATCGTCTACATATGCGTGCATGTGTCCCTGGAACCTGGACCTGAACCGTGGCTGAAGGCTCAAGATTCCCAAGAGCCAAGAGCCCGTGTTTACGTGAATTCGTGAAGCTATTGTTATGTGCTCCGTAGGCTTTCTGATCTGGAAAACGACCTTTGTTTACTTGGTTGAGCACGAGCACACGCGAAGAGCCACACCGGGGCGGTTTCCAGTATGCGAGCCACACCCGGGACGGTGTCCGGCAGCACCGTCCCGGGTACATCAATGGCATTGTGGCAAAAGCGTTATACATCTTGTCACAAGAGCTAAAAACACCAAAGAGAGGGAGAGAGAGGGCAAAGTAAAGCACAGAGTATGGTCTGAATCTTTTCTGACATGTCGATATATGGTCGAATCATATAAGGGTAGGTAGATGCAGGTAGTTGCCATCGCAATCACAATTTTCATCATGAACCAGCCAGTTGAAAGCGCATGGGAGCCCAAATCTCCACACCCAGGTCCCGACTCACAGATCAGCAACAGGAAATTAAAATGAGAATCCCAGGGCGGACCGGGCGGTAAGCCCTGTGAAAACAGCTATTGGCCGATATCCCTGACGGGGAGGAAACCAGGAACAAAAGGGAGACAAGGCAACAAGTGGGAGAAAGATAAAAGAGCGACGGATACGTAGTATTAGGGTAACTGAAATATAGAATAAGGACGCAAATCTTTGGCTCAAAACACAGGAAGAAAAGGAAGGTGTGCGCGTGGTTAACTATCTAATACAGGGATTGTCGTGGATTGGATCAGGTTCGTAGCAGGGTCATCAAAGGGAAAAAAGGGAAAGAGAAACGGTGGTAATGCAAGGAGGGGTGAATAAAGACGGTAGAGGCAGACATAAGATTATTATCGCCTTGCATCAATGAGCTTACGACGAAAATGCGTCGATTGCATCGCGTATGTCTGTTGTGGAGGATGAGTGTAACACCTGGGCGATCGTCGGAAGCGCCGTTTCTTCGCTGTCTGAAGCGTTCAGTAAGAAAGACAGCATCGCACGGTGCTGTAGACCCTCTACGGGCTGAGTCTGAGGGACCACAAGATCTGCAACTGCGTCAGCGGAAGACGATGCGGCCAAGGGGACCGGATTAGCCGGCATAGAAGGGACAGCCTCCTGAGAAGGGGAGATGACATGATTAACTAGAATTGCGGTCAGATACATAAAAATTTAGTGGAAATATAAACAAACGCTTACATTCCCTCGCGTGAGCTGCATCTTTCTGGCGCGGGCATGTTGATCCATCGCAGCAATCTGGACGGCGGAGAATGGCTTCATCCAACTGTCCCTTTCTGCGTTCTCGTATCCACCAATCTTTCAACCCCCAAAGAAGAACATCCGCAGCACACGCCCGACAAATGCGGTTGAAAGGACCTTGGGGCACGGGACCGCCCCCATGGATCTCGCTGAAAACGTCAGACTCCACGAGGGGTATGAATCCTCGAGGCTGGCTCTGTACATGAGCGATAATCTGGAATCATAACGTCCGAGAACACGGTTAGCAACGGGAAAACAGAAGTTTTCATGAGAAAGCATACCGCGCGGTAGATTTGTTTCGGTGTAACGCTGTGAGACCTCAGATAGTCAAAAACAATCTCGACTTCGTATGTATTGCCTTCAAACGAATCGTATATCTCAGATGATTCGATTAGGTCAGGGATATTGGAAAAACCGTGTGGGTTTTGACCGATTAGAGGGACCGCGGAGCATCGAGTAGGAATATTAATTCCGCAGAACGCTAGCTGACAAAAGTCGCATTTAGTCGTGTTCGGGGCCTCGAGGGCAAGGACATTGTCGCTGATCAGGGGCAATGAGAGCTGTGGCAAGATGCCAGACTATTGTCAAACGCACCAGTTTCCACACGTCCCATGGCCAGGAGGGCTACCCTCATCAAGGTGCCATGCATTATCAGGGTCTGCAGCAGGATCTGGTATAGGCCGTGGACATCTCCAACCGTGAGGGTTCCCAGCAGGACAATGCGGGCAAGGGTAAACAAGTTCAGGATTTTGCGCCAAGTTTGGCTCGGGCGAGGGTTCCCTTGGAGATGGAATCTGGCAATACAAAGTCAACTTAAACAGGCATAAGGCTGAGAGGATACCAGACATACACGCAAAGTAGTTCCTGCTTTGTATATTTCGTCCGCTTGTTGCCGCTCACGTTCTGTGCGTGCCTTCTCAGGGGCAAGCCGTAGAAGCGTGTCAATAACAATTTGAAGGGCACGGAATGGTATCACAGTGTTGGATACACCTCTACACGCAGGACAGTTGGTACCGCCATTCTGAAAGTAGCTGTGGTTAGCAAAAGTGCTTCGGAGCGATTCTTTGCCTCCTTTGACCTTTCGGGAGGCGGTCCCTTCACAGTAGCTCAGATGAAAAAGTGACTCACTCGAATCCACAGCACACAGCAGCTAGTGATAGTAAGTCAGAACTGCTGCTTTCGGAGCTGAGGAACGTCAGGGACTGACCTCCCACAGAAGAAGTGTTGGCATGGCATGACAAGCACCGGTCGATACGCCAGTTCGGCACAACATCCACAGTGAAGTTCTTGAGATAGCTCGTCTGCAATTCTAAGATCTTGGGAGTGAACCTCTGTTATGGTGATCTGGCCGCTATCCTCTCTCAATCGCTTCCGGGGCAAGTCGTCGCTTTCAAAGGTGGATGAAGCCACTCGTTTCAATGCACTATTCGATGTCGATGCACAGACCGACATCTCTGATGGGTACTGGGAGGCCGGGAGACCTGGAATCCTATCTGGTTGGTTCTCGCTCATGTTCTCGTAGACGGTGGTGGTTGATGAGGTGAGAGTACGGTGCGTATGCCGAATCCTGGCTAACAGAGTTAAGCCACCTTACCAAATATGGTAACCCTAATTTAACAATACCAGACGGCCTGGACCGGCCATTGTTCTTGTGCACGATCTGCTCAGAGAGAATTGCAATAAATACATGGCTACTTGGTTGTTTTGGTGTAAACAGGGCTTTACCCGCGAGAATGGTATGGTACAATGGGTCACTCGGACCCATGAATCAAAGCCGGAGTGTCCGGGTCACGGATGCAAGGTAGAGAGGACAAAGCTAGAAAAGATGGTCCAACTCATATGATTTATACGAGAAAGTCAGAGGAAGGAGAGGGAGGCAAGGCAATATTTAGGGGACCTGGGGGATTGAGGCGAGCCACAAAGCAGGCTTGCGCGAGCTGCTCCCTAAGAAGTTCATACCGATGACGTTGTTCTGAACGAGACAATCAGTTCCCGGGTTATAGGGTGACTGCGGAGCACATACCTGGGCACGGCCAAAGGGCCGTGAGGTAATCGATAGCAGGCAACAGAGCTTTGCACACCTCCAAGGCAACAACCAACGTGGTGTCGCATTGCCACAAGGCGAGAGACCTACAGGGAAGAAATCGATCTCTCTCTCGTAAACCGGAGAAACAGCGGTGAAATAGTACGTACCGCGAGATTTGACCCATAAACCAGAAAACGAAGAAAGGTCGACGAGCCAAGAGGTTGTTCAGGTTCCCTGTGATGGTGTGAAGTCCAAGCATGAAGCGCTCAGCGACAGCTGCCTGGTGGGTGACTTGAAACATTGTCAACGATGGAAGAGCTTTTGGCAAAGGGGAGGGACATACGCCACTCCTCAGCTTTTTGACGGTGGAACATGCCATTCATGCTCCTAACAGAGGGTTAGCCAAACTTCATTTCAAATGCTTTCCAATCGTATGGACTTACGATGTGACGAGAGGAATAAACCTTTGGAACTCGAAGGATATACACATCCGTGTGCTGCGCGGTCGTGAAGTAACAGAACATGAACGCGAGAGAGGGGAACATACTTGAATATGTACTCTCGTGCCTGGAAGATAAACGCTCTCTCAATCTCGCAAGTATGCCTGTTCATGGCCTCCTCGAGAGCGTCTGCCTCGAGCCATGCTCTGACGGCGAAGCGACCCTTGTCCGCATCGTCGATCCTTGCATCCCTTCTCATGAGGATGCAACCATGCCACAGCAGAAAGGCTCGATCATGGAGAGCCCACACGGTGTCCTTGCTTGAGTGCATGCTGACAAGGGAAGGAGAACGAGCGACAGACTCTCCTGAAAAGAGGAGGGCGTACTGTGGTAGAGGGTGTTAGTCGTTCTTCAAAGCAACATCAAGAGCAAACGTACGTTCGAAGGGTCAGCTATGAAGAGATCCAAGCCCTGAGAACGTTGCGCAGTCGTATATGAGATATGACCAGCTGCTAGACACATCGAGCTCCAGCACAGACGGCGGCACGACTCTTTGCGAATTTCGCCCTCGGACCAACTTTCGTTCCAGGCGGGCGTGGATCCCCACATGGGTGCAAGGTCATTCACTGAAGGCCAGTGCTCATTCAGAGTCATTGAATTGCATGAACAACCATGCCTTTCGTTAGCTATGGACTGGGAGGGATCGGGATACCAGGCGGTTGGCTGGGGTGGTGGCCGCAATGGAGCATCAACCATAGGCACAGATCCGCGAGGGAAGAGACTTGTCCTGGGATCATCGGCGTCAACCATTGTAAGTGATAGGCTGCGAATCATGGAATCAAGCATAACCATAGAAGAATTTGACCGAGCCGTAGAGTGTAGGTGGTGGGCACAAATTTCGAACAGGGCCAGAAGCTGTGCAAGAGTGTAAGGTGGTTGAAAGAGCAGAAAGCGCCTGTGGACGTACCCATGCGGCTTGGGCGAGAGTTTCATCGATCCATCCCGAATTGAAGCTAGCCTCCAGAGCACCTTGTGCCTCGTCTCTGAAGCGAAGGGCACGCTCACGACCTTGTCGACCATGCCCTATCTCAGAGCTCTGGAAGAAGGTGGATATCGCCAGGAGAGACAGAATCAAGCTTGGTTGCATCCGTTCTCGACGGAGAGGGTCGTGAAAATTGGCAAAAAAGCTCGGGATGTGAAAGAAGGAGAACCAATAGTTGGATGCCCTAAACACCCATCGCAGATCATGGGCAATTCTTCGAGCGATGTTTTCACGTAGACCAGATGTAAGTGGTTGAAGGTGAGAGGTGTTTGACGAGTGGTACAGCGAGAGGAGCGAGTCCCACCAGACTTTACGGGTGAAGCTCAGGGAAGGCTGACTGCCTATATCGAGCGTGTTATCACTCTGGTATTCATTTCCTTGTTCATCCAGTTCCGCAATGTAGGAGCCGGCTGTCGAGTCAAATGGTGGGAGAAGTGAAGATAAATCAAAAGAATCATGATATGTTGGGATAGGTATCTAAGCAGGGGTACGATTGAGAGGAAAGTCTATACCTCAGAAAGGGAGATTACGCACAGCGCCAGCCGTCTTCCTGAAGCTGGGAAGCGCGCTGGCGTCCAGGAGATCTGGACCTTGCGCGATACCATGACCTCCACCGTCAGGCGAATAGGACGACCTCACGTAGTTGGATTCTGGGGCGTAATTGGTGATAGGTGAGGTATAAGGTGAGTGTTCGCTCGATCCGGGTGGCGGCGCGAGAGTGATGGGGTGTTGGGGTATCTCGGGACGGGGAGTGGAGGCGCTGCAAGTACTCGAGGTCGAGACAGAAGTGGTATCCGTGGCTGATGTATCCCGTCGACGGCGACGCCTTACACCGTCGGCTTCACCGCGCGCGTCCCGCGCCATCCGCTGGCGAGCACCCGGCGTTTTATCGGGACCCCGCCGTTTGGGCACAGGATCGTACGTGCATTCGTTATTTCCTGTACTACGGCGGCCGCAGTTGTGGCAGACGGGTTTCGCACCATCACACCTGATTTTTCGTGTTCGACTAAAAAGGCGAGAATCAATTGAAGACCTTGTGACATTTGATTTGAAAGAGATAAGAAAAGACTGACCACTGAATGCATGCAACGTATACGCGTGCACGAGGCTTTCCCTGCGTCGTGGGGGGCTGGTCGGGCGCGAGCGCGATCTTTGGCTTTTCCCGACGCGTCTTCCTAGGTTTGGGCGGTTCCGACGGTGATTGCGGGGGAGCTTGATGCGCCTGGGAGGAAGAACTTGTCGTTGTGGATCCTGAGCCCCAGATATCCGACTCAATCAACCGGGCAGAGTGCGCCGACAAGTGAGAGTCGGTCTCGGGTAGATAGCTCGAGTGCGAAGGGGGCAAATTGAAGTTTTCCCCCATATTTGAGATATCTGGCCTCTTGAGCGGAGGCAGGGGCGACGGTCGATCGGCGAACTGGCTTCGATAGGTAGGAACAGAAGGCAAGTGCAGCTCTGGTGGATGGCCGCCATGATGCCTGTCATATGACT
The DNA here is from genome assembly GCA_027579765.1 of Candolleomyces efflorescens. Lineage (NCBI taxonomy): Eukaryota > Fungi > Basidiomycota > Agaricomycetes > Agaricales > Psathyrellaceae > Candolleomyces > Candolleomyces efflorescens. The sequence continues at coordinate 7,612 of JAMZDL010000121.1, forward strand.
GGTTGTAACAAACTGGGGGGGCGTGACGGTCGTCATACGCTTTTCTACTGACGCCGTAGAAGTGAGAGTCAGAGTACAGTTCCCCGCGATGGTGCTCTGGTGCGTAGGTCCGGGGGGTGGCAGCAGAGGATATATTCTGAACATGAGGGTGCTGGCTGGGCATCGGAGGAATGTAATATTCCGACGACCGGTAGGGCATGGTGGGGGTGAAGGACTGAGAGTGATTGCGGGGACGAGGATTAGGGGCGAACATGGCCACAGAGACTTGGCCGGAGACAGAAAAAGTCGGGAAGACAAAGGTCGCGAAGAAGCGACGGATTACCCATTAGATATACCAGCTCCAATACTCTCTCTTTGGCATTTTGCCCTGGTCACGAAGATGGTTGCAAAGTCGATCTCAGGGCCTTCCATAACGAGATGTTGCCATTTGTTTCTGCGTATTTGCGACCTCCTTTATCGGGTCGTCGTAAGTCGCCGATTCGTTGCTCCATTTTCTCCAGGGCCTTGTGCTTTCTCCTTTTCCCTCCCATCTTGTTCTCACCTCCCAGTTTCGCAGTTGCCATGCTCCTGCCAATTTTCCGAGCACTCCGACTTTAAAGGGCCTCAATAACGTCGAGTTCTGGCGGTACCGGCATTGACCCCAACATTACTCCCGGTGCCGGATAGCCCCTTTTGACCGCGTCAGATCTGCGCGAGATATGTTGGCAGAATTGGGACAATTAATGCATCATAACCCAGGCTCTCCTTCAGAGGTCCAATTGCGTTTCTATCTTCTGGAACTGATTAGAGAAAAAACCTTGATGACCATGACATCTGGCGTGCCGTGCCTACTAAATCTGGCCTGTGTTCTCTCATAGGTATCATAGCTAGGGCGACCTGTGATAGAACTCTTTGGGATGTCTCTGAGTGCGGCCTCCCTTCATTTTACTCGGTTCTTACATGCCCCTACCAACTGCAGAAAAATGTGCTTGTGGAGGCGTGTCGTCGGATCAGGGCTTTCTGCGCCACAGCATACCGTTTTTGTTGTCAACGGGCGCCCGCGAGGACCCGACGCAGTCAGTCGATGGTAGCTCATACCTTCAGCTCTTGCTCTTGCGTATGACCTAGCAGCTGTTCGCAACCACCACCAATATATGGTCGTCTCCTCAGTCTCTGTCTCTCAGCAGGCTCTGAGATGGGAAGGGTCTGTGGGAGCCGTACCATCAGAAAAGCTCAAGCACAAAGTCCACGCTAGACATGGACTCGGCACCAGGACGACACCCATATGATGCGCACGACGCGGCACGAAAATCCTTGATGTCCGCCGCGCGTAATCATATGTATGGGTCCAGACTGCGCGCCCATCCGCTCGTCAACTTTACGAGTTTGCGTGATGAAAGCCCAGGACAACAGTCTGCTTCATCACAGTTGCTGTACATAGTGGCAAGTGGGTATCAACGCGGCATGGCGCATAGATCAGCTCGTCTGAGCCAGTGGCGGAATAATTAAAATAGGGGTTTCCAGAACATCACTTGCTGCTCCAGTATTCACTGGGAACCCCGCCCCTTTGATTTGTTATCATATGGACCCCAAATTCAAACCGACGTTAAATTAACCACACTGGAGACAAGGGGCTCGGCAAGTATTCTAAACACTCTCCCCGTGGTTTCATTTCGACCCCCACTCTTCATCCAAATGAATCGGCGGAAGACTGGTAATTGGCCCCTGTCTTGCCGACCGGATAACACAGGCAGCTTGCTCCTTGCTGGAAAGAATCAGCCGATTTTTTCACTCGAAACGGTGGTGTCTAATCCTTGCAGACTTGTTGTATCTTCCGCTCCCCCGCACATTCCCCAAATCCGGTTAGTGCTGAGAGCAGCCGCTCCTCGTAAAGCCACCCGGATGCAATGTTAAACGATCGACGTACATTTTCTAAGGGTTCCTCTATCTTTGGTAGACATATCAAAACATGGTTTCAAGGCTACCTTCGCGTCCCTCACTCCTCCTCCTAAGAATCCCTCTTACTCTCAAAAATCCAAATGACTCCTAAGTCTGCTGGTTTGAGACCCACGTGGTTTCTAGCATTCAGAATTGGTGGCCGCGCGGGTATCGTTACAGATCTCGACCAACTTCCCCAGCTCCTCATAGTGAAAAGATCCCAGTTCAAGTCCATGGGTGCTCCAAACATCGCGTATCTTTCGACCCTCGGTATCTTTTAGGTCGGTCTGCAGGATAGGAACTTATCCTATTGGACGGTCCAATTGTTCACCGTTCTCTGCTCTCAAACCTGTATCCGACCTCCTGGAGGGCAGAGATTTAGCCGATTCCACAATTACTAGGCCCATACTTCATCGCGGTAACTGGGCTCTCCGTATTCCCAAGCCTATTCTTGATATCTGATTACAGGGTTCCGTTCACCATCGCTGTCTGCCCTTGCCATTCCGACAAATTCAAATTTGCAAAGTACTTCTGGAATAGAGTGTCCATCTTTGGCTACCTCTTGCATGTTTTTGTTATCTCCTGTCCTTTCACCCTTCGCGGCGGATCCTCAATTCGATGCGACGAATATGGCGGTTCCCCCAACACGCCGCACTGCACCGCCGGAAACTCGGACGTTTACCCACTTCACTTCTTAGACCGTACGACGGACGATGTAGGTAACTTTTGCAGCCCCCGGCAGCCACCTGGTTGACAGGTTCACTTCTTTGTTTGGGGCTGCTGCTTTAGAAACAATTGGCCACCCTGATCCGGTATAAGTCAAACAAAGTCCCTTTGGACAGCTCCCGCCTCTGGGCGAGACTGCTGACTGTACGACTTGTGCTTCCGTCCCTCAAACCACCGTCTTCGTAAAAAAGGACATCCGACTGCGAAGCCGTTGAATCTGGGCAACTACGACTATTCTACTCCGAAGAATCTACGACTAGGCGCTTTCTTTTCCTGAAGACTGGTCTCTGTCGTTCAGATGACCGCTCTAGTCTCGTGTTTCCTCTCAATGGACGTTCAGGGCTAGGGAGAACCCCTAGTTTTCCCGTTCCCGAACACAATGGGCTCATTCATGGAGAACCTCTGGAACCTCAAGGCGAGATTTTTGCGTCGAAATCCTGGCTGCATCGTCGTTCTCCGAGTCCATAGATTAGTGACGTCAAGGGCGGTATTGATATTTCGGGGGAATATTGTCAAACCTCCCTTCGTTGCCAGTCATCGCCCTACTGCCAGCGTCTTACTGCCAGCGGGGGTCCTTACATTGGGCGTGTAACTTAACGTAAGTGCATCTCTCGGTTGATAGCAATGGTGCCCTAAGATCTTTTAGTACCAAACTGCCTTGTGACCATTTGTGCATACATCAATGGGCCAGTGCGGGAAAATACAATCAGAAAGCTATCGCTCCAGGTCTTCAGTCGAGAGTTTCAACCTGCCAAATCTCACACGGTCAAGCCCCGTAGGCGCTAGAGCAATTCCTGTTGCCCTTCCAGTGGCACGCCTCCTTTTTCGTTGAAACGGAGGTTATAGAGCGTGCACTCCGCGTCAATGACGATCCATCACCCATCACTGACGACCTTGCAACAAGTCCCGCCGACAAATGGAGTAGGCCAAAGGCCCAGTCGATACCAGTCTATAACAGTCGATAGTCGATGGCTAGAACGGAACTAAATACGGGCAGCGGGCGCAAGCATGAAAACCCATACCCAGGTCTTTCTCTGACCCGTATTCGGGTTATTCTGGGAAGTCTCTCCTCTAGACATTGGTTCTCTTGTGCACCTGATGGGTTCTCGCTTGCCCCGTCACCTTGATTGTTGGAAACACCTTGAAATTATGAATAGTCCGGGGTAAATATCGGTATATCTTTGGGGAAGCGAGCGACCTTGAGAGGTGAAAGTGTAAAAAAGGAATTAACTGCGCGTGTAGTTTGGCGTAACTCGGAAGGATTAAACTGTGACATTCTATGGGTACATCTTCGTCGGTTTCGAAGCCGTTGGTAGTTTACTTCATGTTTCTCTTAATTGACAGTTGATCCATGACGAGAATTTGACCGAAAGATGATGGGACCTCTTCTCCTAGCTTCCACTCTTCCTGAGATTCTGAATCTCTTATCGGGGACCGAGGTTGGACCGAGGTTGTGTACCCTGTCGTTCAGCAGGTCTACCCTGGTCAACCTCGTCAAAGGACGGGAAGGATACCTGAATCGCATCATGTGCATTTTGACAAGTTATTACTGAGCCTAGGCTTTGATTTGCACCCACTAACGTGATCCTGAGTGAACTATGATTATTGCTGATTGAGTTGACTCTAAGTATGCTTAGAGTTAGGCGTATAGCAAGCGCATAGCCATCCATGTGGGGCTGACATGGACGATGTGATATGGGGTCAGGTTCCAGCATCATGGGATTTGCATCGACTTAGGCTATCATAACTGGACGAGGAATTATGCTCGATCTCCTTGCTTTTAGGTTGTAGAAACGGTGAAGTTAGTGCGGTGAATTGAGGCACTCCCAGGTACACTGCGTCGATCCTCGGCAACCAATAGATATTCCGTCTAGATTCACTTCTCGCTTTTGATCTCGAGGATACGGTCGGTATACGGTCGATCTTCTCAATGAACAGATTTTCGTTCACATTAGGGGTTGATAGGACTGTTTATGGCTCAAATCGGCGCGGGCGGAAGCGGGCGGCCCGGCGTGCCGGCGGTCCGGGGCAAAGCACGTCCCATGTTGAGGTTTGGAGTGAACCTGACTTTCACTTCCATCTGCGACGTTCGGGAACGTCAACCACTGGGAAAAACTGGGCGTTTTGCCGTGAAAATTTCCTTTTTACTGCACCCCCCACTCTTTCGGACCTCCTTACTCCAGCAACCCATCTGAAATGCCCCGGAACTCGGGCTCTCCTCCAAGACGGACTTCACGTTATGACGATGACTATTCGCGCCATTCTAGCAGAAACGGGGACAGGTCGACTCACACCCGTGCTGAACCTAGAGACAGGGACTACGACCGAGGCTCTTCGAGTAGGAGATACAGGCGAGACGACAGGGATTATGACGAGAGGGAGCGGGAGCGGGAGAGAAGGCGGGACAGGGAACGATACGATCGAGAAGCAGAGACCGAGTCGAGCAGGAGATCACATAGAAGGTCAGCGTCGCCACGAGGTGGCTCCAGAGGACCGCGCTCTCGCTCTAGATCGGTGGACGGCTCAGAGGATAAGGCCAAACCCAATTTCAAACCCTCGGGCCTTCTTGCCGCTGAAACCAACACCGTTAAAGCTGCGGACGGTACGAGCACTGTTTTGAAATATAACGAACCCCCTGAAGCTCGAAAGCCGTTGCTTGGATGGAGACTGTATGTTTTCAAAGGCACCGAGCAGCTCGGTATGTTGTTCTTCTGCCTTCAACTGCACACCGGTTGATGCTCTGTTGCAAGAAATGATGCATGTGCACCGTCAAAGTGCTTATCTCATCGGTAGAGACCGACTGGTGGCGGATATCTTGCTGGACCATCCCTCATGTTCAAAACAGCATGCTGCCATACAGCGTAGGTGTGTTCCTATGACGTGTGCGTGCTATCGTTGACTCGATTCGTAACCTTTAGACCGATTAGTTCACGAGCAAGATGAACTGGGAAACAGAAAGGGAATAATAAAGTGAGTGCTGCTCTGCTGTTTTCGCCTCATTCCTCAACTAATATTCGTTACGATCAGGCCTTATATCATTGATCTCGAGTCAACTAATGGCACTATGGTCAACGATGAGAAAATACCAGCTGCACGCTATTACGAACTCACAGCTGGGGATGGTGAGTCCTCCCCGAAACTCTTCCCCTCAAAGTCTAATGTGGCCTTCATCATTCTAAGTGATCAAATTTGGGACTTCTGGTCGAGAATATGTCCTTCTCCACGATGAGGCGTCATGAGAAAGGACTTCGTCATGTTCACATGTTCTCTGAGCTGTCAATCGATGTAACCGGTCGTCCATTGTTCTCTGGGCCGGCACCCCTTCCACTTATCTCGAAACGTTGATCGTTGAATGCCAAGCTAAAGGAAGCTACCTTGCTTGGGCCATTGCAGTGCCCATCATCAGCAGCTCGGGAGATGCCGCGAACACGAGTATGTTGGCGCGCACTGTTGAGTCAATCCTTGCTTTCTTCTCCATAACTCGCTTCAGCCTCATGTAGAATAACTCGCGCTTTGGGTTTTGATCTTTGTGGGTGTCGGCAATTCTCCGAGAGACTCCGCAGCTAGGACAACCCTCTGCCATGTCACATTACAACCTAGACGCCCATCGAAGGCTGGTTAGACTATGCTGTAACCTTCGCCAACCAAAGTGATATCTGGCGCAAATCTGGTGGCGCTGAGATGGATTGGCTGGTCCCTGACGTTTTATTTTTCGTTGTAAGATGTAGCGGAAGGAAGATACTACGTCGTCAGGCCCACCTTTGTCTGCTTTGTTTTCCCAAATTCACATCATTCCATATTTAGACGCGCTTCCACGAGGGGATAACCATTAACGGATGTTGTGGGTCCTCTCGATGGGCGGGGATTTTCGAAGAATTTGAGCTCGCTGAGTTGACAAAGGAGGGTCGGCTGAAATATATAATGTCCCTCGTTCCTGTGTTTGTTTCTGACCCATACCCCCCCTTCCTTCATCGTCCTCATGGCTCATACCAACTCTGAGAGTGGTATGCCCTCGTCGAGCCTCACCCTAGACGCCGCCAGGCTCAATGATTTTATGTTGAAAGGGAGTCACCAACAACTGCTGTTAGGTTCTCAAAACGACATGTACGACTTGCCTTGGTCATTCCACGGGGCGTCCCTTTTAGTCGGAGGTGGACTTTCCGCCACACTTCCTGCAGCAAGAACGATTTCGCCCGAGGATTTGCACCAGTGAGTTGCGTTCAATTCTAATGCACATTTTCAGAAATAATGCGTGTTCTCAGGGCCAGCTTCTTCGACTTCGTCGACGACGATTTTTCGACTCCATCTACACCAGAGTTGTTCACGAGCGTGCCATCAACCTCAGCAAGACTGCTCCCCGCATCCCCCATCACCGACCCCGATTCCTCCTCGGATAACAACGAGACCTCAGCCCCCAGCTCGACGGCCACTAGAGTCTTATCCCTGCCGTCCGATCCAGAGATCTCCGACCTCGATGCTTACGGGATCAGCGACGACGAAAAGGACGAAGACTATTTACCGTCTTCGTCTCGATCCTCTCCTCGCCGCCGACGTCAATCTCAGCCAGCGCCCGCCCTCAAGCGCAAGGCCAAGTCTACGACTCCGCCTCCTAGGTCCCCACGCAAGACCCCTTACTCGTCGACTCCAAGGCGGCCTCGCACAGCACCTCCATCTCGAGTAAACCAGGTCTCTGGTGAGCTCGCTGAGCTGATGCGCAGGGCGCTCAGCCGTACCGATATCGCTAATACGCTCAACTACACCTGCCCGGACACCACTTGCAATTTCAAGATGAAGAGCAAGCCCCGCATGCCTGACTTCAGGAGGCACCTTCGGGCCCACCTTCGCGAGGCAGACAGCAGTGTCTCCCGCGGGCATGTGTGCAAGGGCATCCTCATTGAGGAGTTCGAAGCACTTCCGGAGTGGAAGCAGGAGGCTATCCGGTCCAACGACCGCGGTAACACGCCTTATATACTCGCAGGGGAGACGCGAATCGGAGGATGTCGCCAGTCTTTCAGCAGAGGTGATGCCCTGACCCGCCATATCAAAAGCCGCACCAACGCCTGCGTCGGGCTCGTCAGCCAGCAATTGGAGGGATGCCATTGATTTACCTTGTCATGATTATTTTCGCGATTATGCTTCTTTTAATATGCTTCTCTTCGCACTTCCCTTTAATTCATTTTGTCCTATATGTATCAATAGCACATTGACGACGGACTCCCGTACACGACCTACCTCGAGCACATTGTATCATTCGTATTCTTACCGTTCTTTCGCTTTGATTCGTCCTCATGTTTCTAAAAGCTGTGGATTCACAGGTTGATTAATATATTAGCCGGCCATTTAGTGCACTTACTGCTTAATCGTAATTGACAAATAGACTCATCAGGACTTCACGGGAAGGTGTGGACGAGGGCCAAGGCTCTGGTTTTGGGGCTCGAGACAACGGAGAATCACAGTGATCATGAACCATGATATTAGGGTAGAAAAGGTGTACTTTTTCGGCTAAGAACAATGGCTACGAAACCTGCTTGAACTTCTTGGTCTTATCCTTGATGCGTTTCGACCGGATTCGTTTGCCATTCTGGACTTTAGGTCCCCACCTACAGGGCGAAACGAGGCCGTCTGTGAATACAATACCATACATGCACAAATCGACAGCACTCACCCTCGAATGGTCTTTTTCGGGCTTGGACTGTGGGCGAACTCCTCCGGAGCAAGACCCTGACGATATTTCTCCATACACCAAAGAATGTATCTGCAAACGGCGTGATAAGGTTGTATCAGCGGATTGAAGTTACAGTCGATGGATTTGCAACGCACCTTCGGTCCCTGACGGCGAGCCCTGCTTTCCGCAGAGCCTGACCGTCATAGCCCCAGAATTCGGTCCAGCTATTGGGAGAGACCTTGGACTCCGAGTCTCTGCCAACAGCTTTGAGGAATTCCTCTGCAGTTTTTATAGCACCTTGCTTTACTGTTGAGTATCAAGCGATTAACCGTGCACACCGACTAGCGTACCCCCTGGTGCAGGAACTGGTCGTTGCCGTGTCGCCGTTGCGAGCGAACGGGTGAACAGAGTCAACGGCCGAGACAGCTGAGAGGTTAGAGACCACGAGGAAAGCAGCGACATGTCGACGCGAGAGAGATTGTAAAGCCCAGCAGCGACACGGAGGACAAGAACAGAGCGCGAAATTGCCAACTCGGAATTCACGTCCCCGCCTTTTTCGGCCTGTATGCTTAGTCATATATCAGTGCCTAATGCGGTAAGCGTCGGTCGGCGTGCGGGGGTTGTTTGAGCTTGCAGGCGCCACGCTGGATGCTCGCCGATTGCTCCAGAGGACGAGCAATGGAGCAAGAAGCTCTAATGTTTCTCCAGTACATTGTTTCAACGGCGAAAAAGCCCTCTTCGAGACCTCATGGTGAGAATATCGGCGCCTGTAAACGCCACCTGATGCCAATGACGGAGATAATTTGGCAATGGCAGCGAATGTTCAGCTCGGTTCAACTTCTTCCACTAGCTTGCCGCATGTAAACCGCACCTTTTCCCAATGCTACCATCTCATCTTCGCAGTCTCCGACTCCAAGTACAGCGCAGCAGGCTGCAGACGCTCCGACCTTTCACTGGTTTTCAGCGATCACCGAGGACGATTGGTCAGAATCGCCAATACTCTCAGTACACTGGCGATGAGAGCAGCAAGGAAGAGGGTGGCTCAGGAAAACAGCCCAAGACTAGTCTTCTGAATGTATCACTGACGTGGGGTGCTCTACTGCTGGCCACGAGCCTTTCAATCGAACGATGGTACTACGGTTCGCCCGCAAACCGAAAAGCAGATGGCGAAACGTCTGGCTATGGATCTCCAGAGGACTTTAAACAAGCCATTGAAGATCTAAGAAAAGACTTATCACATTTAGAGCATGGTGTCTCAACAACTCCAGACGACCTCTACGCTCATGGCTTCTCTGTCAACGACTATCATCCCGGTGCGCCCAAATAAATGCTTATTCTCGCATTATTCTCCAATTTACACCAAGAGTACTACAGGCATCAGCCATACCGTGGTGGTCTACCCCCAATCCACAGAGGACGTTGTGAAAATTGTCAAGATTGCTACCAAGTACCGAATGCCTGTGACAGCTTATTCTGGAGCTACCAGTTTGGAGGGTCAATTTCGAGGTGTGAGTAAATCTACCTTCGTTGGGTGTCATAATGGTCGGGAATCTGACTTCGAGAAGCATAAAGCTGGGGGAATCTGTGTCGACATGGGCTCTATGGACAAAATTCTCGAAATTCACGGTGGGTCATGACTTTGAACTGTGCTTTCTCTCATGGGAAGCTTATCCTCCTTCGCTAGCGGAGGACTCGGACCTTGTTTGTCAGCCTGGCGCAAGGTGGATGGACGTGAACGAGACTCTGAAAGAGAAAGGTGCGACCAGCGGTTCCTCCTTGTTCTGGGTCTAAGTCTAGGTTACAGGAATACCGCTATTCTTTCCCGTAAGCCTGAGTTCACGACAAAATTACAGAATGCTCTAACTTGCTTTCGAAGCTCGATCCTGCTCCTACAGCCACGATAGGCGGCATGTTTAGTACCGGGTGTTCTGGAAGTATGTTTCCCACCACCTGTGTAAAACAGTTTTCTCAATTTCATCCCAGCTAACGCCGTCCGATACGGCACTGCCAAAGGGGAGTGGTTTCTCAATGCGGTACGGTCTAGCTCCTTCATGCCACCCGACAACGAAGTGAACATACTTCTAGACCATCGTTCTACCTTCCGGGGAGGTCATCAAAACTAGAAGGCGGTCTCGTAAATCAGCAGCGGGGTTCGATGTGACCAAGTTATTTATTGGTGCTGAAGGGACTCTCGGCATTGTCACTGAAGGTATGGGGTCCTCCACAAAACCAGTCGACTATCGTGACCAACATGTATCATGCTACAGTAACGATTCGTCTAGCCCCCCTTCTTCCCACCACAGTAGCTGTTGCCCAGTTCCCAAATGTACGCGCTGCCACAGAGGCAGTGGGGGAGATCTTGAACCAGGGAGTTGGGATCCGTAAGTGTTGCTTCCAATCTACCAAAACCCATGTCCGGCTCTAATCATCGCCTTGTTGGTGACCTGTGAACGCAGAGTGTGTCGAATTGGTGGACGACATCTTCATGCAAGCAACCAACACATATGGGGTCTCCAAGCGCAAATGGCCAGAAAAGGATAGCCTCTTCTTTAAATTCCAGGGACCGTCCCAAGCATCTCTCAAGGAGACGGCGGAGATAGTCAAGAAAGTCGTCAAGAAATATGGAGCGACCAACTTCGAGCTTGCCCGATCCAAAGAGGAAGCGGACGAGCTCTGGAACGACCGGAAGAACGCGCATTATTCCGGAATGGCACTACTTCCCGGCGGAAAAGGGTGGCCCACCGATGTTTGGTAAGAGCGCACTGGGTACTCTTCAAGCAGGGCGAATTTGCTAAGGGACCGACCAACAGTGTTCCCGTATCCAATCTTCCGCAACTGGTAGCAGAAACTAAGGAAGATTTGTCTGGAATTGGGCTGAAGTCGACGATTGTTGGACATGTCGGAGACGGCAATTTCCATGCCTTGATCTTGTTCAAGACTGAAGAGGAGAAGGAACGGGCACATGAGGCGGTACGCAGGATGGTCAAGCGAGCCATTGCCCTCGACGGAACATGTAAGTTTCTCTCATGCAGTCTTCCATCGCGCAGTTCTGAGCCTCCCCCGAGGTACTGGTGAACATGGTGTCGGCATTGGAAAGAAAGAGTATCTCTTGGAAGAGCTGGGTGAGGGGACGGTGAAACTGATGAAAACGATCAAAAGAACTCTAGATCCTTTGAACCTCTTCAACCCTGGAAAGGTGCGCACACATCGCATCCCGCCGCAGCGACGTGAAAGTTGAATACCCCCTTAGCTATACCCCGATGATGAAGAGATAGAACGCCAAGACTAACCATCCAGCTCTGTTCTGCACATACATCCACACAATATACCAGCACACACATACATCCCAGTTGTCCAATGTATTATTAGAATACAGGCGCATCCCGAAGGAACAGCTTGCTTTCTTCTTTCTTTACCCACCGGGTCACTGCGTTGGCAGCTCCCACTACTGCGGACTTTGGTAGCATAGGGGACACGGCGACATATAGCTCAAACGGCTGAGTGATCTGCAAAGTTGATCAGGACTTGACCTGAGCCTGGATTAGTTGGTGAAGTACTCACCCATCCCATGACACATTCATTCTCAGTGCGTATGTACTGCAATTTGAGAGGAGCCTCTTGCCCGGATTTTGCGTGGATTGCGTCATGGATGGTCTGATATAGTGTGATCAACCTGTAGTGTTGCTTAAGTTTTTTCGATGAATGAAATGGGTGGTTCGGCCCACCTGCAGCGGTCCGTCCTTTTATCGTATGGATCTTCCCATATAGGATACGTCGTCTGGACCTGCGCTCTTGACTTGTACATGAAATGCCGAAGCCCGGGGATGCCAAGGTCAGATACTGAGTACTCCGTCTGCCCTGTTCTAAAGGAATGGACGAGAGCCGCCAATGTACCCTCAGTAGCCAATTTCTGAGGCGAAAAGGTGTGAATACTGCTTTCGACAAGGATCAAGAAGAAGACGAACCTTCACTGCAGATTCACTCCACGTTCGAATGACATCGACATCAGATCCTCCGCTGATGCAAACTAGCGACACCCCTTGCTCGTTGAGACTGCTGGAGGCTGATTTCTGCTCAGGTTTGTCGCCGCTGGGTACCTGTTCTGGGTCACCCGACCCTCCGGGTGTTGGAGATACTGATCTTGATGGATTTGGCGGTTCTTCGCTTCGAATAAAGCTTATGAACGCATTCACAAACCCAGAAGGATTGAATTTGGGGAGACAGAAGGGTATCCAGGACGTCGAAGCTGGATTATTGAACACGGAGGGGGTATTAATGGTGTTGAGGATAATGTGTAAATCTGCGCACAGATCAGACCGAGACAGATGCTACAGTGGAAGGGACCAACCAGCGGGATGTATGGAATGTTTGCGAGGGCGAATCAATGTCAACACCTTGTCCTTGGCGATGATGATAATATATAAGATGTCCTGCACGATATGTGTGAGTGAAGCCAGACGCTGAGTAGTCATATTTACCTTGATCTTAGACGTTGGCATCACAGTCTCGGCGATCCTTTTCCGGAGGGAAGGGTCAAGTTTAAGGCAGCCCAGGGAGGAAGTGGTCATGGCAAGGTCGGACTCCACCCGATTGAGCATGGAAAACACGAAGGATTCAGCACCTTGAAATTTTCAGTGTCCATTTCCAAATGATAACGACTCAGGATTACCATCGAGAAGACGCCTGAGATCAAAATTTCTCCGACTTTCAAAGATCTTCTTCAGCTGTGAGCCGGTGAGTATACTCAAAATCTGCAGATGCAAGTACTCAAGATGTGCCCTTGTCTTCCTTCACGAAAGGGTCGTCGAAGATTGGATCTATCAGCAACGCTACAGGGGACCAGATTGACTGCCCCGTACCGTGGACTCTGGCTCTCCCCAGGAAGAAACACAGACATAGTACAACGGTGACCGCAGAAGAAAAGTGATTCTCGTTCTTCCTGCATTTACGCATCGAATTTTGTCGCCATCGTCGATAAAGACGGAGATTAAAGCCTGCATGACCCCAATGACAGACGCTGTGTTATCGTTGCCTTCCCCGCCCGGCCGACTATGCGCGTCGCATAAACGACGAGAACTGTACGAAAGAATCCTACATACCTGATGAAGACGGGTTTCCCAGCATTTGTGAGAACGAAATACTCTCTTGGAGAGTACCGGGAGGCTGTAGACGTGAGGCCGCGGTCTACAGAAGAGAAGATGGACGAACCAGCGTTGAAAGTTAGTTCGTTAATGGCGGTGTCCTTCTCTGGAAGGCGTGTAGAATCGACCGCTTCTATTCAGCAACCGCTGTTAAACAACCCTCCATATTGAGGAGGTAGACCCACCATGGTCTGCCTTTGTGGTGAACGACTTCTTCAACTGCTCTCTCAATAATTGTGCAGATTCGGAGACGCCCATTGGCTGGTCGATATTGGCTCCTTCGTCTGCCTCGAGTCTGTCGACGCTTTCGGTATCCATCTCCTGTACGAGCATCCCTTCGGCCATATCCATGTTGACTACAGACGATGCAGAGCTGTCTAACACTGTATCTCTTCGAGGGAGGGGAAGTGTGTCGATTGTGTTCGGCGCGCCTGTAGCATGGCTGTGGATGTGGAGATTCGATAAGGATGGCGACGGCCGCAAACTGGGGGGTACGTTGAGTCGCGAAGGCGTCGTGTATGATGGCCTCCGAGATAGAGGTGTGCTTGACATTTATACTGATTCAAGGATCGCAGGAATTCATTCAAGATGGTGGTGGTCAGTCGCAAAGACGGTTTGGGAGTCCAGGGACCCGTCCATGGCCGCTTGTTTGGACCTCCACTTGCCGTTCCGACTCCCGACTTGACTGGAACAAACGAACGGCACAGCTGATCTCGTCCTTGACGCGAACGCCCATGTCAACAATCTGGATTGCTGGCCGAGAGGTAAAAGTTGGCGATGTATGTTCTTCAAGCTCTATATCTTCACAATGAAAGCCAACTAGATTTCATTCAGCCATGGTTTGACGATGGCAACATCATACTCGTGACGCAGGATACTCCGACAGCCTTTCGTCTCCATCGTGGAGTGCTGGTACGCATTATTTCATCTTTCTACTGCACATAGCTCTCAATGTTATACAGTCAAGGCATTCCGACATGTTCCAAGATATGTTTGAAGTGGGACAACCGGTAAACGAAGACCACGATGAAGCCAACGCTTCACAAGTCGTCATCATGTACGACAACCCCGCAGACCTCTCTAGCCTCGTCAAAGCACTATATGACGGAGTGTGAGATTCTTCGAGCTAATGCGACGCTTTTGCCTTGGCCTGACACGTATTCCATCCTCAGGACTTCCGATATCACCCAACGACACGACTTCTTTCAGCTGGCTGGTGTTCTGCGTCTCGCGACAAAATATTGCGCTCAGCGGATTCGGGCTAATGCAATCCAATTCCTTGTACAAACCTGGTCACACACTCTTCAAGGTCATGACATGATGACCATGAAAGCCATGTCCGCCCCGGAGATCCAAGACCTAACATACCCTTATGTCCACCCATTACATGTTCTCAACCTTGCCAGGGAGACGGATGTTGAAATATTGGTTCCCTCCGCCCTATATTTTCTTTCCGTATACCCTCTTGCTGAGATTTTGACAGGGGATCACCCTAAACTCGCAGTGACGCACCCTTCTCGACCATCTTCTAAACTGAGCCCAACCGACCTCCAAGTTTACACACTGATGTACCAATATCGAGTGCAGATTGGACTTGACTTTGTCCGTCGTACAGTCGGTAGATGGGCGTCGTCTCCGCCTGCTTGTTCCAATCAGGACTGTACCAAGGACTTCTCTCGCTTACTCTCTCGGCTACAGCGGTCTTGGAACCCCAAGACCGCTGCTATCTTTTTTATGCTTCAGGTCAGCCACGAAATCATAGCTACGGGGCGCATCTGCTCTGCTTGTCGCAAGGGTTTCACTCAAGAAGTTGAGGAATTGCGAAACAAAATTTGGGATTCGCTACCGGGGATTGCAGGACTTCCTGCATGGTCTGAGCTCGCAAGTCGCGACTTGGGCCCAAGTTGAGGGTTATAGGGTTTTATCGGGTATGTCACGTCTTTCAGCTTACTCTTGTTTCTGTGTCCTGACCTTTGTCGCTTGCATTCTAGGTCTTTCGTCTAGGACATTTCATTGGTTTAGTAGGTTTGATGGTTGACCATCCTGTCGTTGCTGCTTCTCTAACTCCAGGATTCAGGTGGTCTCTTTCCCAGGGTCTTTGCCCGTTTCCTGGCAGGACAACCTAAATCATACACATACTACCCAGGACTTTGTCGGATTTACACTTATGGCTGCTGATATAGATACCTAATTCTTCATTCCAATTTTGGAGCTTCATCTACAAGGTTTACTCAGAGGACAATTCATATATTCTTACTGTGATACAGATTCATTCGCCCTCGGGCTTGCCTTCTGGATGGCCGCTTTGATGGCTACTTTAGGACCCCGCCAACTTATCCCTGACCTCATCAAAACCGGACTACATGCGCAAATTTGGCTAGCATGGACCTCAACAAGCTGACCGTTCCTCAGTTGAAGGCTCTCTGTAAAGAAAAGAGGCTCACAGGCTATTCGAAGCTCAACAAACCAGCCCTTATCGCCAAACTCCAGGATGGCCGAGTCGAGGGAGAGCTTGGTGCCAATACCGCAAAGAATCAAGCTCCTGGGACCTCTACTGTTTCCATCCCTGGAGCCCGAGGTAGTCTCAGAGATACAGTTCGACGCGGAACTGGTACATTTCCTGAACCAGTCATTGGTATTCGCTCCGATGTAACTCAAGTCGAACGATCTGAAGATTCCGGAGCAGCCCCCCGCACGGCAGAGTCGGAAAGCACAAAGTTACAGCAACTCCAAGGGAAACCCAGTTTCGGAAGAGAGGTTTCAACTCCAGGATCTGTACCCGCTTTAACGTTGCCGCAGACATACTCTCCAACGACGAGGGCCCGATCCGACGAGACTATTGCACTTCAACCAGTACCTCTTGTTGCGAACCTCGAGCATCATCAACCTCCTAGGACCATCACCAACTCGAGCTTTCGTCTACATACTTCCATTAAGAGAAAAGGAGCACCTACTTCAATCAATATAAACGCGAAGCGAACCAAGGAATTTACTACGCTCGGTTCTCATGCTCGTTTCAGCAAGACGTCGAAGGCAACCACTCCGTTGGCCAGAGAGCAGCCAGCCCAAGCTTGCGCTCAGGCAGATAGAACTAATCCTGATTCGATCGCGAAGGATACGCGGGTTTTTTCTGCCCCAGTTGCTCCCAGCAAAACGACTATTTCACTAGGAAAAAGGACTAAGTTCACTCCGCTTATTCCTAAGCTTCCTCCTGCGAAGCTCCCTCCTCCCGTGTCACATGCGAATGAAACACCAGGACCTCTGGCTCAGCTCTCAACCGAAGCAGAAAATTCTCTCGTTCTTGGAAGCTCAGGCAGAGTGCCCTTGTGTCAGTTCTTGAACCTAGCGCCTTTCTCTGAGGACTTCCCTACTCCGCAGCCTATCTCGTTCCCTCCGTCGATCTCACAAAGAAGAAGAGTTCCGAAGCTTTCGATGGTCTTCAGTCTCCTCTTCCGCGAAGACCTGATGGTTCTCGGGAAACTGTGCCGGCTGTATCGATATTCAGGTGCATATTCTCAGTCTCATGACTACTGGGTTCGCTGTCACTAAATCCGAATCGCGGCTCGACTACGGTCTGCTAGCTCTTATCGCGGCTTCGCATATCCTCCGCAGAGAATTTCCAGACAGGCGACTTGATGAAGTCTTTGAGAAGCATTCGCCCAAGATGAACAACTTTTGGCCATACCTTGGGCACCGAAGAAGAGAAATCGCCAGGAGAAAGGAGTTATTTGCTAGGACGTTCTTGGGCAAAGCACTGAAGGAATACCCTTTCGTGGTTTCCCCTCAACTTTGGAGAAGCGAGGACAGTCGCGCATTTTCTATCGCAGTGAGGTATGTGCAGGGGCCTCGCCCGTAGGTCCCGTCGATATGGTGCTTACTTACCAGCCTCTAGGTTCCTATTGACTTGCCTTTATTACCAGGTTTCTATCGGACTTCATCACATATTTGAGTCGATGACTATCCTGTTCGCTGACGAGGTAGTCACGAGGGAGGTCTGGCGATTGACGGCGAGGATTGGCCTGTCGACCTGTTTCTACTATGTCGTTGAAGCAACCTGCGAAGTCGTTGGCCTCCCTGGTGTTCCTGCTGGGGGTCGTTTGGAAGCCCAGGATCCCGACAGACGCGCACCTCTAATACGGGTAGACTGGACACAATATATTGAGTCCAAGGTCCAGGATACTAAGAAGTCACTGATGGATTTTCTGAGCTGGCCAAATCATGAGGAATTCGACCGCGGGATTAGCAGGAACTGGCTGAAGAGGACTGAACATGGGGATGCCGAAGGACCGGCTAAACTTGCAATTGCGCAGAGATACGTCTTGGCATGCTTGGTAGCGAATAGGTGAGGTTTTTCTCTCTCTCCTGTCTCTTGGCCTGGGTTGATAGGAGTATTTGAGCTAGTCTGAGCGGCAGGGTCATGACATCGAGAGAGATGGAGCAGGAGTTCAACGGGACACTGGTGGATTTGTTGGGGTCAACGAGGATTAAGAAACATAAACTCAATCTATACTTACCCGCGTGAGCTCAACAACCCCAGTCAGTTTGGATTTGAACTCACCTCCCTCTAGCCATCATCTTGTCGAGAGCGTGCATTTGATAACGAGCAGGAATAACACCCCTTTTCATGAAGCGATAGCTGGCGTCCAGACCCCGGGGAGGGAGTATTTTGTCCTCAGGGACAACGGTATGCAGATCGGCTGTGAGGAAGACGGGATTCCACCGGTCTGGATGTCAATTCTGGGGTGCGATGAACGGGGTGTCGCGGTTTTTTAGTTGTTCATGAGAAGAAAACATTTTCCTTGATGCAATGTTCTGGACAATTTAAGCTGGATGAGGCTGGGAAATAGATTTTCTTTGGCACTGGCAAGCCAATGATAAACTCGAGAGGGAGCCACGCCACAGGGCACACAGGGGCGAGTCGGTGGCTCCATCATCAGTGGAGGAAAGGACCCTAGGGCGCAAATTGTTTGTGGCGTTGGGCTGGATGGGCAGACAGGGGCCAAATATCCAAACTGGGGCGCGCGGATGCTCTTGACAAATATAGGAAAAGATTGCCACGGACCCTTCACCGTCACCAGCGATGAGCCGCCAAGTTGTTTCCCAGCTCACATTGCTGCAACGAGCGAAGGCTCATCGCAGCTTCGCCTTCTTCTTCCGCAATCTTTCTATTCTTGACGACATTCTACTGCGAATCTTGACTCGTCGCAACGTTTACGAAAACCGGGTGGTTTACAGCTGTTAAACGACTTCGAAACGCGCCCTCCTGGTTCCTTCATTCGTCATGGTCGTTCTCAGCAATAACGAGGAGACGGATGTTTTGCAACTATGGAGCATTATCACCCAGCTGGGTGAGCAGCTGAGCCAGAATCAGGCCATGTCCGTGGCTCTGTACACGACTGCAGGAAAAGTAAAGGTACGTCTTGTGTCGTTTCGTATTCTATGACCGCATACCAATGATTCACTGGTGATTCGCAGAACCAAGCATCAAATTTGCAGAGCGGCTTCGTCCTACGAAAGTGAGCGACCTTGCTTCTGTGCGCATAAGAACGTGCTAACGAGGCGACTCAGGTTCAATCTTGACAAAACCCAAGGTTGGAACGTTTGCTTCGGTAGACCTGAGTCCTTCCTGACCCATGGGTTCTAGAGGATTACGATGCAGCGCTCGAACAAATGAACAGCAGTATTGCTGCAGAGAACCTTGGGTTGCTCAATGATAACAAACAATTGAGCTCTCTCATCAAAGAATACGAACAGACGCTCGAAACTCTGATGAGTGCGTTACTCGAACACTGTTTATCAGTAAGGAACATCACTAACGAACAAATGGAAAACTAGGCAACTTCCGCAATCGCGCTGTCAGTCCATGATTCGTGCAGTAGGATGCTTCGATTACTAACTGCCGACCAGCAACACATTCAAGAGAGGGAACTATCCCTGATTCGCGACTTCGAAATGAGACTTCTGGCACGGGAGGAAGAGAACGCAAATGCAGAGCTGCAGACGAACATCATCGTGTCGGATGCAGTTTCTCGTATTTCCAGCCTCCTCCGCCAGCTATTACGGGCTCAAGGAGGAGAGGAGGTGGAGCCCCATGTCCCTGCGGACGAAGCGGAGGAGAGGGAACCTTGGGCTCTGAGCCAATCTGCTGAGCAAGCGCTCGAGCGCGAAATTGAGCTTGCGAGACTGGAAAAGGAGAACGAAGAGTTGAGAAGGATGTTGGGGGTGATTCCTTCACAGCCTCGACCAGACAATGGGGAGATGCACGGTGGGTTTGATTCGAGAAGAGCGGAGCATCTGCACCAGAGAGCTGGTGGTGGCGCTATGAATGCCGGCTTTGCACTGTATCCAACCCCTGGTTGAATCCGGATAGAATAGACAGCGAAGGTGTGTTCATCTTGCGTTAACCAAGGAGGTTTGATGATCCTCATCATGTGTGTGATGCAGGAGGTGCTATTCCAGGATGTTCTGCTGAAACCTTAAAGAGACTAGGATTGTCCAGAGGCCGTGATGACGCGGGGATGCTGATTCGATGATAGCTGGCGCATGGTGCCTTCAAGCGGAGGCATCACCGTCATCAGATTAGCCTCTGATGGTGCGAACTGGAGTCGACTGTCGGACGCCGAGCGATCCAGGAGGCTTGGGGGATGGGTGGCGGGATTAGTTCGCTGGGCCCGCCGACGGACTCGATTTTCATGCATTATGCTTGTAAGCCGAACACGGTGAATGAAGAAAAAATAAATTGAGCAGAAAGGGAGTGATGAATCTGTGGTATGTTTGAAATCTCTCAGGTCCCGGCGAATCGGCTACAGCCGAGCTGGTAGGTTCGAGGAACAATGCAGGCACAAGATCGGCTCTGAATTCAATTAAAGTATATAGCGAGCGAGGACGGTGGGTGCTGGCGAGTTCACGCCCCGAGAGGCCCTGCTCGTCGCCTGCTACGACGCCAACGGTGGAATGTCGAGCTCGTCAACGGCTCCGGAGCGAAATTGGGCGCCAGGCAGCAGTGATGGGGAAGCCACGGTCAGTCTTGCTTCTAATAGTAATTTGCATTTCTGCATAAACCGTAGCCCCAGCCTTTTTCGCCCTTGCTCCTCCCCCTCCATGGCCCCCTGCTGACCGTCCTCCCCAGGGCTTTACCCGTCTCCCCTACGTCCCCGCCCCCGCCGTCGCCCCCATGACCTTCCCGTCGACGTCCGCACCACGCCCCACATCGCCCGCCATCCTTCCGAGGCGCTTCAATTCAGCACGGGAGTCACGGTCTCCAGACTCGTCCGTCTTTCCAAGCGGAAGGGCCCGGCTATCGCTGCAGACCAAGCCTGGCGACAAGGGAAAGGCGCCGTTGCGAGGCGATGCACAAGGTGCGTAGCTTGGCTCTAACCCTGGCCCTGGGTCCTGTCGTTCCACCGTGATACTTATTTGACGTGTCCTCGCAATTTCTTTAGGTAATGAAGCCTCACCCAGCATGAACGGCTACAACTCGTTCGCGACCTACGACTTTGCGGGGCCCTCCTCGTCCACCAATGCCAGGAAGCATCGGAACAGCTTTCTCGGAGCTGCCTCAGACGCCCTCTCGCTTACCTTTGGGAGGAGGCAACGCCCCATAATCCGACAGGCCCCTATGCCCATAATCCTCCCGGACGTCATCGAAATTAGTGCGCCCCCGCCTGACCAAGAGGTCGAAGAGCGGAATCGACTACGCGAGATGGCCGCACAGGCAATTGGCATTTCGCCGTTCATTATCCACCCCGATTCACACTCTCAGGAGGAGAGCACAGAGGACGAGGACGAGGACGCTTTACGAACGCCCGCAGATACCTCCGAACTCCGCCACTTTGGGGACTCGAGAAACTCAGAGTCTGCCCCTGACATTCGCAACAAATCCTTCCTCGACACCTCTTCCACATCCACTGCGAACGCAATGCGTCTTCGCTCAGGATCCGTCGCATCCCATTCCCGCCACAACTCGTTTGCATTTACCCCCGTTCCCCAATACCCAACCAATGTTCTCTCCCTCAATCCTTTCCTGGCCTGCAGCGGCTATTTCCCAAAGTATACCCAACCTTCATCACTGCGGCGATTCGCCCTTTCTTCCAAGTTGTGGAAGACACGGTATATTGTCCTATCCGCTCCTAGCAACCCGCTCTCCAAAAATCCGACCGTCTCCCACTTGCATCTTTTCAAATCGTCGGGCCCTGACGACAAGGAATTAGAGCGTCTCGAAATCAGCACTGATAGTGCTGTGTTTGTTGCGGACGAAGAAGTCGGTGGCCGCCGAAATGTTATTCGAATCAAGGGATTCGAGGTCGTCCCCGGAAAAGAAGGCGGCAAAGGTCTTCACGAAGCTATATGGCATCTACACATCGTTGATCCCGTAGAATCGCAGAAATGGATATCCGCCATTAAGAGCGCGATCCTCGGACAAAGGTAATTGCATTTATGTTTGTATTGAAGTGAATGGCAACTGATTACTGGCCATAGAACTGTTGCAGCTGGCCTTGCCATCCCTGCGACTCCAACAGGGCCAGAACCGCGGGGAGATTTGGACGTTCTGCTCAAAATTCGTGCACAAGGTCAAACATCATCAACGACTATGTATGATCCTCAGCCACCAAGGTCGCCCACCACGGAACATCATTATGCTTCTTCGATATCCTCGCAGTCCGTTCGTTCTCAAGCTACAAGCACTCCGAAACCAGTCTCGGGGTTTAAGGGGCTCTTTTCCTCCCGTCCTCGCTCCGCCTCCCGAGCAACCTCGGTGGAGTCAGAGCGGGAGCGTGACTATGTGGAAGATAGTTTCACGAGTATGGGAAACAGCCTTATGGGCAGGCTTCGATCAAATACTCCGGACACTCAATCAAATGCGACGACGACGGCGACGATGAAAACCCCGACCCCTCAGAAGAATACTCTTCCGTTTACTCGCCACACGGCAAGTGCTGAACGAAAGCCTGAGAGGAAGGTTCTCTCTGAGAGACAACCTGAGCAATGGGTTAACAGGGAGGGCGCGTCAACTCCTACTGGGACTGGGGAGAAGAATCGTGCTAACAGAGCACTGTCTCTTGGTGCCCTATCGCTGCAGCCCCCTCCACGAAGGCGTTGGGCCTCTCTTCGGCCGGCTGATCCTAACGAAGACAATGGTACTTCGTTTTTGAATAACTCCCCCGTTACCACTACCGTCTTTGGATCAAGACCCTCGTATGAAAGGGCGGAAACAGAACCGCCTTCGAGCCCCCTTGACTTCTCGTCCTTCACAATGACTTCCCATGAAGCTCGACCTCGAGCGCCTTCACTCCAATCCGTATCAACGTACAATTCCGAGAACACAAGGAGCATCGACAGGTCAAGCACGAGTACGAAGCGGACATCAAGCACGAACAGACGCTGGTCGAGGCAACTCCCACAACGACTGACACCGCCGAGTGGGCCGCCTCCTGCTATTCCAGCTGCCGCGTCCATCACACAGTTGAATGTCCATCCGTACGTTCAAGACCGTCCACCGAGCGTGAATTCAAATGTGTCGGGGCAAAGCCAGCAAAGTGTCATCTCGACGTTGCCCTCGTTTTCGAAGAGGAACTCGACTTCTAGCGTTAACAGTGCTAGCACAACGCACAATACCATTGCCAGCTGTTCTTCTGCTCGAACTCGAGCTTCCATGCCTCCACCTCCGCGGCCGGCTCCAACATCAGCTCTTCCTCTGACCCCTGACCAGGAGGCAAAATCTGGTCCAGCACCTAGTTCGACAAAACAGACGTTCCGCAATTCCGTGGCACAGCGCGCGTTGAGATTGTCCATGATAACCCCCAAACCTCCACCCTCCGGCAATCTACCTCCTCGGCCTGATGAAGTTGAATTTACCTCGAACAAGAAGCACCATCGCCGCTCTTCAAGCAGTGGGAGAAACCAATTATTAGATACCATTCCCGAGCCTTCCAAACACCCGTATGTGACATCAGTAGCGTCGCCCTTCCCGCCCCCTGTCGGCCCTCTACCGCCTACGCCCCGGCCCGGCAGCGAGGGAGACAACCAAGCAACCCCTGTTGCACGGCACTCGTCCCTCAAGAACCGACTCCGTATTCTCAGCTCTCCAGCACCCTCTAGCGGACCCTCTCCCCTCCAATTGACACGACCCAGTACATCTGATGCGACGACACCAACTGCCACGCCTCTACTCACGCTTTCGCAATTTACGCCCTCGGTCCCGTCTACACCCAGTGCCGAAAAGATGATGACGTTCCCAAACGACTTTCAGAGTTTCTTGCAGATGAATGCGACGCCTACGCTCGCGAATATTGTTCCGTCACGGATTACTGATTATTCGAGCGAGGGGTTGGAGTTGGTGGAGGTGTTGGATGAGGTGACGCCTTTGGCGCCTCCGCCGAGGCGGGGGTCGCTCATCAAACCTCTTGCGCTGTTGCCTGTAGAGGCAACGACGATGACCACTTCGCCAACGACAGAAGCCTCTGTTGACGCTACCGTTAGCAGCGCCGCGACCTTCCGTTCCATGCCAGAAAGCACCCTTGCCACTGCTGGCACGTTCCGTTCCTTCCCAGAAAGCGCCAGCACCGATGGGTCCGACAAGATGATCATTTCACGGTCGGGCTCTGGTTCTACACAAGATTACGATGATCAGTACTCTCCGATTGGACGGCGAGAAGATGATGAAGATGATGATGACGATGATGATTCCGGCTCGTTGAGAGCAAAGGCGACACCGACGACGCCTACGATGATGGCTCCTGATCCTATTCACGCGTTCTCGCTCTCGCCTCCTAGCTCTGTTGTGTCTTTGGGACTCGTCAGTTCATAAAACGCAGTGACTTGATTTTTTTCCCTCTTCAATTGTTGCCTTGTTACCCCCGTTGTCTCTCTGGATTCCCAACTCTCGGTGATAGACGGATGGACGGTGTCGAGCACGGCTAGGTGCTCTGCACATCCTTCCGCCTGTCTGCCTGCGCTGACATTGTTGTTTTAGTACCATATCTTTTTTTCTACTTGTCGTTCTCTGGATACCTAGTAGTATGTGGTCCCTTTTTGAGGATCTTTATCTTACCCTTTTCTATACTCTCTGTCTCCCTACTCTTCTACTTACTACCCACCGCGAATCGGTATACCACCTTCGGGTCCTTACTCATGATCAGAGCTGTGTCGGATTGGGTTACCATCCTCATCTTTCTATCGAGTCAGCACATTACCCGTTTCTCTGGCTTCTGTTTTTCGCTTGATACATAGACAATTACCCCGGTATTTATTCGACCAACCCTCATATCTTCCACTGGTCTTCCTCCATGTACGATAGGATCTCTCACTCTCCTCTTCTTGTCCAACCAAAATGACGATGATGAAGTACCGCCATCCTCGACGCTATGAGCGCTGCTCTTGGACCATTCACTCTTATTAGCTTGGTTTTGAAGCATCTTGTACATGTGTACCAATCCTCCTTGGCATTTCATCGTCTCAGTTCTGCAAAATCATTCATGTCTATACTAACCATATCAAACCCAAGAGCAATTAGGCGGACGGGATTGTAGGATAACACTAACTTACACAAAAAATCAATGATATTCAAATGAACAGAAAAATAAAACCAAACGAAATCCAAGTCATCGTAGCACCAAGTAGCGTGGATCGAAGAAAAAGCGGGGGGATGGATACACATAAATCACAATCAGCCTGTATGTCTGTCTGTATGAGCAGCTGAGCAGGTACTGTCGTAGTATGGGGGGTGATAGGGAGGTAGGTAGTAAAGTGGTAGTAATGACAAATTGTCCGATCTGAGCTATTCGTTACAGTGGTGGGAGGAGGCGTACTAGACGGGGCTAGGTGGAGTAGGCGGTGGAGATGGTGGGGGTGGAGCATGGTATTTGTGCTGTAACAAAATGCGGTGCGTTCTCGTGATAAGCGTGAGTATAATCGTAACAATTCGCGTAATATGCATGCACAGGTCTTTTGGAGAGAGCAGGTCGTTCGGTCTCTATAATGATGTGGGGAGTGATAGTGTGGCGCAAGCAACTTGAGCGGACAATCCGGTCAGTCAATGAGTTTAGCAGCCGTCGTAAAGTCTGTTTCGAGGGAAGGTATATCCTGCCGCGGTCCAGTTGGTAAGATTATAGTTCGAGTAGGCGTTCAAGTGGCTGAAAACACTCTTTATATCAGACTTGAACGGATATGATGGAAAAAGTTCAAGACTGACTCTTTAATGTATTGCGCGGTCGGTCGGTTTGGAGGGTCGCAGGTAAGCCCATCCTTGACACCGGGCTGTTGATATATCCGTACATAGTCGACATACATCTTAGCGGGGAAGACGAGGTTCTTGAGGTCGGGCTGCTGGAAGTTGGGTGCTATGCCGAGATTCAGGATGACATACTACAAAGCATGGCGTGACCGATAACTAGTATTTAGTGCTAGCGATGAATTAAAGCAAGTCACTTACCATAGGCTCTTCCGCAATAAGGCGTTGGCTGATGTTCGCCCTAGAATCAGGCCCAACCGTGGCAGCAGTCGCAGTCCAAGCAGGTTTCCCTCCGCTATACCAAGTGATATAACCCTCATCACGGTTGTCAGGGTTAGACCACAGTTCGAAACCATAAACCGCAAACGAGTTTCCACCATAATCCGCCGCGTCCACATCTGTCACAGCGGATATTGCTTGCTGATACGGGCCTCCCTTGTAAATGTTGGCGTGGGTGATACTAGAATTGTATATCCTCGTCGCAGGCTCCGATTCGTCCGCAACCCATTGGGCATTAAAAGGTGCAACCTGGAAACTCTGGGAGACTCCTCCAACCCACCGAGTCCGGTTAATTTCAGCTTCAATGATATCAACTTCAACGGCACCTCTGCCAACATCGTAGCGTGGCCCAGGATGGTCGGCACCAGGGCAGCCACATGCAGATAACCGTTGTCCTGGCAAAGAACTGAGCGGGCCGCCTTGGTATTGCAGCACACTGGGCCCTGGGCTTCCATCAAGGCCTGTTTGTTGGGGGAATGTCCCCAGATCGCAGGTGTCGTAGGTGTATGGCCACATGCCTTCTGTTGTCGCACCATAGCCAGCGCGGCCCTATGAATAGACAAATGAAATGAGCATGATGGAATCTGGGTGCATAGAAGTAGCATCTTACCAGATTTCCCAGAGTCCAAGCACCTAACGACGATGTGAACGAGCCATCTAGAGTAAATACCGG
Organism: Candolleomyces efflorescens; assembly: GCA_027579765.1. Lineage (NCBI taxonomy): Eukaryota > Fungi > Basidiomycota > Agaricomycetes > Agaricales > Psathyrellaceae > Candolleomyces > Candolleomyces efflorescens. The sequence continues at coordinate 34,242 of JAMZDL010000121.1, forward strand.
GATTCCACGCACCTGGCCAGAGACCGAAGTGTCTGGGACTCAAGGGCAAACTGATGGCAACTTCAATGTAGCCTGTGGTGAAGCATAGTTTATTCCACGATTGCAGCATGCCTAGGGTCTGATTTAAGGACGAACTTTCCCAAAAACGAAGCTCCCGGACTTACCGCTCACAAAGTTGAGGTCCTTGTAGATCCTCTGTTCCATTGTAATCACCAGACTTCCATTTTCGGTTGTGATAGCCTAGCAATTTTAAAGACAGTCAGGGTCGTTTGCTAAGGGGATGGGCAGAGGAGAACTTACTTGGGGGTCATACCACTCCCAGTCATCAGTCGGCCTACAAAGTCGTCAGATGAATCAAGAAGCGAAGCACATGGCAACACACCAGTAGTGGAAGTCCATTGCCTCCCAGAACGGATCATCCCCAGGCCAAAACGTGCGTCCATCGGTGTTGAACTCGTCACTAAAGACGAGATCGTACCGTTTACCGTCATTCCCTGTCCGAGTGTAGAGCTCCTTAGGTGTATCAGGGTCGATGAGCCTTGGCATATGCGGAAAATCAGGTATCTGTCCTGAAGCGTTGATCCCTCCAATATTATATCCCTTAAATGTGCGGTTGGCCTCGGTCGTAAAAAAGAACGCTGGGTAACCAATAAAGAGGGTCAAGAGCGCCAGCGTTACTAGGAAGAGCGCGGATGCGTTGACCCAACCTCTCCAGGAGAAAGGCGTACAGCTGTCATCGTTGTGTGGATCGGGATTATGAAGGGCGTCGTCTAGATCAGGCTCTCGATCCCACAAAGACTGGGGCACAGTTGTCGTTCGTGGAACTGGTGGTGGTGGTTGCAGTGGAGCTTGGGTATTGTGGGTATTGGAGGTGTGTTCGTTGGAAGACGACCCCACCGAGGGCGTAGAGCTGAATCTAGGATTGCCATACACTCCTACATTCCTTCCTTGGGGAGGTGCGTACTGCATTGACGGTTTAGCCGCAATTTTTTGTACTTCAACAAATAAACTCACCGAGTATGGCCCATAGCCTGCACCAATCTGGCCACTGGCGACGCCTTGTGCAACCGCAGCCCTCCCTGAGGTTCTGCGGTGCATTTGTCGACTGCCATGGTTGTTACTGCTGGTATGGTACACAGTGCTCCCATGGTACTGGCTGCTGCTCCTGTCCGCCGAGCGTGATCGACTGCGTACAGGCCGAGGACCCCCAACCTGTGAGATGTAGTAGTGGCCCTGGCTGGATGCATGGCCCTGGGACGAGCTAGCTCGTGGTGGGCTTGCGAGGGGTACAGATGCGTATTCCTGGGGAGGGGGCTGGGGAGGGGCGGACCAGACCTGGCGACGAGAAGGACGAGGCGACGACATGGGGGACGTCAGAGAATCCAATTGACGCGTGAATTGTCCGTAGCCAAATCTGGCTTCCTCGGGGCAAACCAACTTTTTCCCACGAGTCTCCAACGGTTCAACGTGCTGGTTTACCCCGTTTTGCTGAGTTGTCCTTGGGTTCGTGGGCGCTATTGCGAGAAGTTGACCCCAACGCTCACGGGCTTCACGGAAGGCCTTGAGGGAAAGCGCACATCGATAAGCCAACAGGAGGCGACGCCGTTAACACGCCCGTTTTTCATAGTTGATCGTACCAGCTGATCGCAGTACCTCTGGAGATGGACTTTGAAAGATTCCGAGAGCACTGTCCGTCCAAATAACTCATGCAGACGTGTTTTGGCGTTTCCCGACGCGACGCGACGCGCGTAAAACGTGGTTGATCGCTGTGATCGGGACACGGAAGCAGATTGTTCGCGTTACCCCGCCCTGGGCAACTGAGACCGGGACAACACATTTAATTTAAATGCCTACAGCGGTCTACTTCAAGGGTTGACCGCAACATATCCTCCGTCAATGACAATCTCTTGCCCGTGAGTGTATCCGCCTGCGCGCGAGGCAAGATACACAACGGTCCCAGCCACTTCTTCACCCCTGCGTCGAGAAGACGGTCAGTCCAGTTTCAAGTTGTGATGGTCCGAGAGGTACATACAGCCCAGGCCTTTGAGCAGGTACTGGTTGGACGCCTTTACCGACCTTGTCCACCTCTTCCGGTTTGATTGTGTGGTGGGTCATTTCGGATTCCCAAACACCTGGAGCAACGGCATTGACCCGAATGGGAATCTTCTTCAAGAGGAGTTCAGCCGAAAGCGATCTGGTGAGGTGCCCAACAGCGGCCTTCGAGCTGTTGTAGCAAAACTGGGGAAGGAAGGGTCAACACAAACCGCGGTTAGTGTCGGGTCGACTTACATGGTTCTGGGCGAGCTTAATGACACCACTGATACTTGTGATGTTCACTATACTCGACCAGTAGCCCTCAGAGTCCTCAGATCCCTTTGCAAGAAGCCCAAGGAAAGCCGTGCTGACGAAAAAGATGGAGAAAAGGTTGATTTGGTATAGATCTGACCAGGCCTCGAAGCTCTCGTTATCGAACAGCGCCTGTCCCAGGGTCTCGGCGTCCTTTCTTTCAGGAGCGTTTGGGTCCCCTAGGAAGGGGGACACGGGTCCGACCTGTCCGGCACTACATTCGACTTTGAGCGTTGCGTTGAAATCGTTTGGGAGGATTTTACAAACTTGTTGACCAAGATATGCAGCTTTCCTTCCTTTTCCTTGATCAAGTCACGAGCGGCCAGGATACTCTCCTTGCTGGTCACATCCATCTGCAACCTTGAATATGGATCATCTTGAGCCAAACTTTAATAGTCTCTCGGCAGTACCAGCACTCACGGGACAATCTCTCCCCCCGCCTGCTTATCCCATCCATTCGCGACCTTCTGGAGGACCTCCAATCGTCGACCCGTGATGTAAACCTTTGCGCCACTTGCAGCAAGTCCAGTGGCGATCTGCAATCCGATCCCGGTACCTCCTCCCGTTACTACTGCAATGCGGTTAGAAAGGTCGAAGATAACGCCTGGGCGATAGGAGGCCATTGTCACTGGTAAAGCTTAAAGCCTCGTGGACTGAGGTAGATCTTATCTGTTAGTATCATTGCTTCCTAACTTCCCGAGTTTCCAGCGCTAAGGCCATGATGTCAGTTTCGAGTTAGGGGCGCTGTTGCCCTTTTGGGGACAGCGAACGTCATCAGGTGCATCCAACGATTTCATCCACCGAAACTCAGGGAGAGCGTTCGTGGAGGAGATCTACCCAAAATCCGAGATCGAAAACCCCTTGGCGAATTGAAGGAATGCTTGACCCTGCGCCTAGTGAACGCACCGTGACGGAGGCTTTTATCCAAAGTTGAGGATCCGACTATCGTTCATTTTGCATGTCAGTGTTTTGATACACCCCTCACAGTAGCCACAGAGGCTAGAGCACATCTAGCGAACATCATGTTGTAGCAGCGTGCGTCCAGCTGCGTGGGCAGCTACTCTCGCCGTTCCTTCAAGGGCAGGAAAGGGCAAGGCAGCTGGTACATAAAATGATTTATGGGCGCCCTCAGACCTCCATTCCCCCCCATTGAGACTTCATCGAGTCTAAATCATGGCTGGCTCGGACGTTGGAGGAGATATTGAGCATATTCACCCTAACAAGCCTCCGTCAGTGTACGCCCCTCTGCTCAATTCTGACTTTTCCCTGTTACTAACGTCCCCTTTTTGCTTAGTGAGGAGGTCAAGCAAGAAGAAGAGCCCTCCCCTCCTTCAAGGGCATGGATCCTTCGACCCTACAACTACCTGCCGATCATCATCATACTCGGACAACTCGTCCTCCTTTTCGGAGGTTGGACGTTCTATATTGTGACTTCCAGCAGGCCCGTATCACTCCCCGAAAGCACCGCCGTATTCACAAAGAACAAGCCTACATTAGCGACGTTGATCGTGACGGTGTTTTCAACACTTCTTGCTCTTACAAGTGGCTAGTAAGTCTGATTCTTCCCGGTGCCGTCGAAGCATTGGTTCACTGACGACACCATCGCTGCAGCCTGTATGCTCGTGCAATCCGTTATGCGCTCCGCCTCTCCCTCTCAGAGCCTCTCTCACTTTTCACCATCCATTCTGCTGTCAAGATCGCGTCGAAATCGCCCATTCTTAATGTTAGAAAGATGAAGTGGACCATGGCTGGTCTGATTTCGATCGTAGCGCTAGCGCTTCAAACTGCTGCGTATGTTTCTTTACCTTGACAGCTACATATTTGAGTGTATTATATTCATGGTCATTAGGTGGTCGACATTGCTGACACCTCGACCTATTCTCATCCAAACCTCAATGACTGGCTCTGAGCTGGATTTCTCGAAGGAAGAAGTCATCAGGGCGACGAATGAAGCTTTTAATCTGGATACGGACGATGGGACAGGTCAGACCTCCTCTTTCTGAAACCACTTAGGGTCTACACTCACCTTGGATCTTCGTAGACCTTCCGGTGGCCGTTAACACTTTGCTCTTGAACAGCGGGCATTCCGCCGTTGACGGCAGGTTTGGACGACCAAGTCCGGATGATTTTAATGGTTTCACGTTCGTCAACGGGACAGGTGAGGTGCTGTCCTGAGTCAAGTGGGAAGGCTGGCCCCTAACTTCATTGGCATGCAGGCGGAATCACTCCAGCAAACCTCAGACTCATCCCAAGTGTTATGGGCGCACTTCTCAATTCGCAAACGTCCCTGACCAACCTTACCCACGATCTCCCTGTCAGCTTCAAACTCGAGAAAGAGATCGTTAGTCCGCGGGGCTTCAGCACCAACTATACGATTACCCAGCAAGGAATGACAGCAGAAGTGAAATGCGAGCAACGCGCGTTGAATGACACTACGAATCCAGCGTTCAGAATCGAGTCCCCTCTTGGGTCGGAGGTTGCGATTGGGATCGCAGGGGATACGACAATGTATAGGCAGGCGAGGGGTAGGACAGAGTGTGGTGCAGCGGGACAACATAATTTCAGTAAGTCACCGTCAACTGGTATTCCCCGAGTCTTCAATTTGTGAACAAACCCCTCTTTTCATTTCCAGCCTACCTTCTTAATTCTGCCCCTCATCCTTTCGGGGTGCCTAATGTTCTTTACATTGCGTCTTGCGAACTTCCTGACGCGCCTGTACTTCGTACGTTTGGTTCATGTTTGCATTGGCAAGGAAGCTCAACTCTGTTTGCTCTAGAATATGTCCTGCAGGGATCCGGTCTGTATGCCTCAATTCCTACTACCGTCTGCACTCTCAAGCCTCAAATCACCCGAGTTGATGTCCACTACACTCAGTTCTCAACCGATGTATTTGGACATCTCGATCGTATTGAAGTGCTAGATCCGTCGGAAGTGATGGACATGCCGCTACCTCCTAGCGCTCAAAGGAGTTTAGTAGATGACCTCCTGAGGGCCAGCCAGTTGGTTGAGCGGAATCATCTTGGTGATTCTGTAGTGTCTTTTTTGGACGACGTAGACGGGAGGAGAGAGTTGAACGAAATTCTGGTACGAATTCAATTGGTTTGGCCGCTAGAATCCCCTTCTGATCAACTTCCTGGTGTCTAGGAAACCCATTTGAGAGGGAGCTTTGAAGTTGCAGCAACAGTAAGAGTCCCTCACATAAACATCGACAACAAGATAGAGACTGACTCCTTCAGATTGTCAGAACGACGTACACCCAAACCAACAACTCACTCTATATATCTGGGAACGCTATTCCCGAACAACTCCGTACCTTCTCCTCTGGGACCTACACAACAGAAACCATCGGATGGCACCACCAATCGGCGACAGCACCACTTGCCCTCCTCTCGCCTACTTTCGTCTCACTCTTCTCCATCGTCATAGTTCTGACGAGCGTCGTCCGCGCTCGTACCAATCACACAGATAAAGAAGGCTCGAGACAGCGAGCTCAGCTCGAGTATTTTGACCCAGGAGACATGTTGCATATCATGGCAGCGTCGTCTACAGGAGCGTTCAGAGATCCGTTCCCCGTATATCACGCAGATGATACAGAATTTTTGAAGCACGCGCAGAAGGTGAAGGTCAGATTGGTCCCTCCTGGAGAGTCCGACAACAAAGCCTCAGACCCCAGCGGGTCGACACCCCGTGCGGGCAGCAGACATTCGAATGTGACTGCTGGCCAATCGATGCCTCTGGGTCTCGTGCAGACGTCTGTGTGAAAAGCGGGTACGTTGGTGAGAATACTCTATCTTGAACAGCTTTTCGTTGACGGAATGCGGGGACTACCAGCTTCGAACCCAAGTATTTGTTCTCGATTAGATACAATATATTGCCCTCTCTACACCTCAGATCGGTCGAATTTTAGGCTGCACAGCGAACGGAGGAAAGGTGATCGCAGCAGGCGGCAAAGTCGGGGTACACTTCCGCGCAATCGCTGCGGCCATACAAAACCGAGGTGGAAGGGGCGACACAGGCGGTGGTACCGGCGGTACTGACCCTGACCTCGTAGACGCGATGACACCTCTATTAGCAATCTGGATTGGGTCGACGCTTTCCCTGATTTCTGCGAGGACAGAGGGGTGCTCCCCAGCTATTTCACCAGGGAGAACGCGATGCTCCATAAAGGCTACGAAAGTCGCCACTACTAAATCCATGATCTCGTTTCCTGCTGGAAGGATATCGAGGAACGCTTTCCGAGAGCGAGAGACGATGCCTAGCTTTGATCTGCGGAAGAGAGCGATTGGGGTCGCTTGTGTACGATCAATCCGGAAAAGCTAGGAGTGGTGATCAGCTGTGGGGAATGATAGAAGGGAGGAAGTACGCGAACGTACGACTGGGGAATGCATGTTCAGTTGCCACATATAGTGCTTGTTGTCCGGTCCGACAAAGTCCCAAGAGCTAGTAGTGAAACGTGAATTTCGGTTTGGGCCTAGGTAGTCTGCATGAATGCTCACTTCTTATGAACAACGGATCTCCTCGTCTGATCAGTCGACGAGCTGAAGCTCTCGGAAGATAACCCCCAGTAATTCCTGTTACCCCAATCCAAAGGAGAGGGTGCGGCATCCGCGAGTACCAGGATGATGTTCTGCTGGCACAGACACAAATCAAACCTGTTTCCCCCATCGCAATGGAGGGACCTGATAACTCCAACCGTGCTCTCGACACGACCAGTTGAAACATCGAACTCCTCCATTCGCATGATTGTTGTTGTAGATTCGGGGACGTAGTGAAACCGGTGCATATTTTTGTGTGATGGTAGGGAATGCGAACGCAACAGCGGTCGCGGTTTCGCTTGCGGTAAAAGACGAGGAACAACGTTTGCTGACTTGTGCTGACTGATTTTGAGGGATGGCCTCTGAGTTACCGTGGAGATGGAGTACAGTGGCTGGCCCAAGTTGGTGGCCAGCATCGTTGATGTAGGGTTATTATGTACCAGACACAGTTGAATTGTCTGGGGATCACGCTCAGTAGAAGGGTCGTTGGGTAGATTGGCCATCTTGGCGCAAGAGCTGAGCGTTGCCAACTAGGATCTGGGGGCTCGCGCTATGTTGTACCTGCTTTGTGGTGGTCTTGTGTGAGTAGAAGTTGAATTAAATTACACACACGTTGTCAGAGTCAACGGAGCAGAGGTCACCCTTTGGAGAGAGTAAAACTCGAACACTGCGCCACCATGAGGTCTCAGATCTTTGAAAGATTTCGAGCTCGCGGATTAGGACCATTCCCAAAGAGATCTATGAGCATATCAGGATGTCTGTTCAATAATAAAACTGAACTGAATCGTTGAGGTGTTGGTCGAGACGATCTTCCCTGTGATTGTCAAAATCATCGGCATTACCTTTTTGGGCAGTTTTGGCCCCTTTTGGAGATGCGCGAAAGCTCGTGACCGCGTTCATGCCGGCATCTTGCAATCTCCCGTCACCTCGAGCAAACTCATGAAGGAAAACAAGCCGCCCAACGCCCTTCCCACCGGAAATTGGGCCCCGTATAGCGCTACGCCTCTCGGTTCAAGCGATACCCGCATCACCTTCACCCCAATCAACGTCCTCAACATCGACGCGTCGACCCAGGCTGTCCCTGTAACTCGAAAACGAAAACGAAAGCCCAAGAACTCCACTGATGATGGCTGCCCAGCAGCAGAAAAGAAGAAAAAACCTTTTTCTGACCAAATGACCACGTTCAAGGTTTTGGGGTACAAGAAGAAAGGCAATATTCCCTCGCCAAACCGGCCACCCCCAATGCAGTCTCGTTTATCCTTGCCATTGGTAGTGCCTACAGTGAACACCGCCTTTCAATTTACATGGCAAGTTGGACAGAAAGAGTCAGTGCCTTCTCTATATCTCTCTACGGCATAGCTCACGCGTTTGTTGAAGTAACGCTCCTGGAGAGGTTGCGACGAGCACATTATTATCCCAGGGCGTGGTTGGGGAAACCTCCGCAAAAGGTTTATTCGTGGAAAACCCACCCTCGGACCTAGCTCGATCTGGATGGCAGGCTGGGCAGATGGGCAGCGGGCGCGCCCCGAGCAACTAGACCGTGGAGGGGAAACTATCAGTGAGTGTCTAAAGCTCAATCGTTGCAGGTCAATGACGGCGCGATCAGGCAACTACCGCGACGACACGGCGTATCGACAAAGCAAGTAATACAATATTGATTAACAACTAGCTACGATGATGAGGTTACTGTTATAATCGTTCGAATTAAGCTCTAAAGTGCACAGCTACGAGAAAGAAAAGTAATAGAACGAAAGCAACGATAAAATTAAACGACACTCGTCTCTTGGATATCAATAGAAAAAAGTCAGTCGCTGAAAACATACAAGAAGCAGTCCTTGTCAACGAATACGAGCAGCAGCGCTCTGCTTGTTCTTTCCCCTACCTTTGGCAGGAGCAACAGTGTGCTCAATGATGTCGATATCCGAGTCCGATGACGGGTCGTCAACCACAGTAGGCTTTTGTTCCTTCGCTTTCGAAGACGAGGGCTTCTCTGGCTGAGCTTGTTTCCAGTCTTTGGAAAGTCCGAGAATGCGCTTCTTCAACCCCTCGCGCATCAACGGCACCTTGGCATCTTTCCATAGTTCCTGCCTCTGGGAATTTGGAGTCTTGGAAGTAGTTATCTGAGGGTGCTATCAGACAAAAGGTCAACATATCAACGGGGAAAGGATGACGCACAAAGACCTGTTCCATGTAGAACGAAGTATCGGAGATGAATGTCTGTGCAAGGTGAAGCAAGTATATGCCACAATCGCAAAAATTGGGCTGCGTAGGAACCTAATACAAGAATGAAATTCATACGGGGAGAGGCTTCGAGCAAAAGCTGCAAAACTCACATGAACCTGCCTCGAGTCGATCAGAGCTTCAGACTCCACCCCCTTCTTGTCCTTGGCCTCGTGCTTCAGATAAGCACCCAACACGCGCGCAGCATGCTTATGGCCTGTGCCCAACGAATCGAGCGTCAACACATACGTCCTGAAAGGATGCAGCGTCAGCAGAATCTATATTGATACGAACACGAGGAACGCACCGATTTGGTACTTGAGTGTCAGGTGGAGCATTGCTACGCCGCGGTTTCGGTACGGGTTTCGGTTTGGGCTTGCCATACTGTCTTCCTGAGCGAGTGTTTGTGGAACCATAGAAACTGCTCGGATCGATTCCAGCGTCACCCTCCGGCAGAATCACAGGAACATCCTCTGAGACCAAGTTCAGGTCGTCCGCCTCCTCGCCCTTCGTAGATGGGGTTTTGGAGGCCGTAGTCGACTGATTCTTCGAGTGGGAGATGATATCGGGGAGCTCAGGACTGTACCGCATCGGCGAAGTGGGGGCAACACCTGAAGTTTCACCGTCAATAACAATCGGTTCACCAGGAGCTGGGGATTTGTGTTTCGCCTTCTTTGGTGGCTCGTCGATATTCATGGCATCAGCGTCTTCATCTAGGCGACCCGTCTCATCGACAAGATCACCGTCGCCGCTGATTGAACAAGCTTGGGTCAGATTGGTAAGGTCTTCTTCAATCCCACACTCGCTGGATGTCAGGTCCTTGATATCATCAGGTTCTCCATCGTCGACGTTTAATGGGCTGCCTGGATCCTGAACTTCAGAGGCATTGTTTGAATCAGCTGCCTCTTCTCGGTTTGTTGAGATTGAAGGTGACGGCGGAACTGGAATGGCGGGGTTCGGAGGGGCGAGAACGTGCTCTGGCTCATAGATTATAGCTAGGTACCAGTGCATGCTATGCAGATACGAATCAATGTGAGCACAGGTTCAGCGGTCATTCAAAATGTTACCTACCGTTCGTTGATGGGCACGATAATATATTTCTTATCGAATAAATTGAATTTCGCCGTCCATTTCCGAACACTGCTGTAGCCTTCCGCTAGGCTATGGCGGTGGTTGAGCCCCATTACAACATTGGCGAATAATGGCAAGAAAAACGCACTCTCGCTTATTCAGTTTCTTATAGAAGAAAGAGCTGAAGACGTGGACTTGCTTAGCAAGCTCTGGATTCTTCTCTTCCAGGTCCCTCAGCCACAGCCTAATTGAAAAAACCTAAAGTCAGGAAGTGATTAAAGTAAATAGTGAACAATACCCACTTGAGCCCGAACTCTATCAGAGTGTCATTGAGAAATTCGCCTGGCTGCAACCTCGCCACGTCTCCTCTCGTGATGTTGACCTTGCCAGGAACATCTGGCGGATATACAAGAATACTGGCGGCGCTTTAGCGTATTTTACACGGGCAAGAGATGGAATTGAGCTCACACTTCATCTGCGTCCCCTGGAGGCTGAGTGACACTCTCAGAATTACCAGCAGACTGTCGTGTTGATCGTCTCAGAGGAGCGGCAAGCTCTGTTCGAGCTGCCTTATGCGGTATTGCAGTATTCGGCACAGCCTTGGAAACTGGACCTTGACCGCCGCCCTGGTGAGCACTCATGGAGTCTTTCGACGGGCCCAGCAGTGGCCGTTTGGTGGTAGAACGTGATGAGAGATTGTGAGTAGAGGCCCCCGGTTTCGACTGCTGAGGGTTACTGGTGATCGCGATGGAGTCAACATCAGATATGGTAACGGACGCTTGACGGTTCGATTTGACAAGGCGATTCAACGTGTTTGCACTGTTGACCTGCGCTTCTGCCCAATCCAAAAAACCCTCCACGGTGCTCCATCTGAGATTAATGAGCAACCCTGCATTGATTATGAGCTGCGAAAGACGTACCGAGTTCTTGTATGCGGATTCACCCAACTGAAGAATTCCTGATAGTCGGGCTCTTCCATTTGGTCACGATTGAACCATAGTATTAAATCAGAAGGTTGTTCCCGAGCTAGGAGGTATAAGTGAGTAGGGGAGCTCGGGTCGATAAACAGGAGGCTCACAGACGACGCCAGGGTTCTCAAACCGTAGCAGCAGTTGAGGGCTCTCTGATTTCCAGAAAGTGCACTGTTTATTCTGAGATGAGGAAGGGTGCATAATTAGAATGTTCAGAGACACATACCGTGATTGGGTTGTAGTTTCGACGGTCGATGCGATAGAGCTCAGATTCCTTGTCATCCAAAACATGGAGGTAATGGCCACTCCATGTAACGCTTGCCTCTGAGGACGGGAAGTTGACAATTGTTGGTGGAGTGGCCTTGAAAAGTCTATGAAAAGGCAAACAATTGCCTTTTCTCTTCCTCTTCTTCCCCTGAGCTTTTGGACTAATCTCAGAGGAAGTCGGTGTGGACGATGATGCTGCAGAGTTGACGGCGGTGTTGGGACCGAATTGCAGGCGCTAGTGAAATGAGTCAGTCAAAGGGTTTTCGTGAACATATTGCGCGTACCGAAACAGGCTTTCTCAAGTGCGTTCGTAGATTCTCCTTCGGTGGGGCATCGCGTGACTTGGATATTTTCTCGATGTTTTCTACCATATTGCGCACTTTCGTCGGTGGTTTAGGCTTTTGCGGAGGCAGATCTTGTTCTTTGGGGGGGGTAGGAGATCGGGATATATTCTCGATGTCATCTTCACTTAGATACGACTTGTTGAGTCGTCGCATATCGGGGCCATCCTCGGCAAGTTCGAAATGGCGAGGCCCCTTCTTCCCCGAGCTGGATAATCGACTCGGGCCTGCAATGGGCCCCTGAGGGCGAAAGTCTGAGTGAGAAGTGACTTCAATAATCTCGTCGTCGCCGTCAGAAAGATCGATAGTCTCCCGCTTTCCGGACCTCGACAAAAGGTTGGACCGGTGGGATCCTCCTTCGCTAGTTCTGGCCCATTTGGCCTCTCCGGGGGGCAGCAGGGTCCGTTTCTTCTGTATATTTGACCCTTGGAAAAAACCAGGTTCCGACAATTTGCCCTGTTTCGATTTCATCCCACTTTTAACTGTCTCCCGGCCCCGAATGTCGTCGGCCTTCGCTTTATAATTGCCGACATTGGCGTTTCCTATCGCACTAAACGGGTTCATCTGGAGGCAAATGTTAGGTTATGACGGCCTCCAGAACGATTCACTGACGTTGGACGGTACTGTAATGGGTGTGGGTGGGTTCTTCCAACTGTGGCGAACACGAGTGGTTAGGGTAGGAGGGTTTAGCCCAGGACAACAGAGTAATTCTACCTGCCACCGACAGGCTCGGCGCCATATAGAGTGGATATCTTGGAACGGTCGCTTCGGGAGGCTATCATGAATAGGCCAGACGCCTGGAGAGGCGAGCAGTTGGCGGTGTGAGGCCAAGAGTAGTTGCCTGTGTTCCTTAATTGCAGCCATCACGCGTCTTGTACTGATTTCGCACAACTCATGCTCCGACCACCACCATACCTGCAGGTGCGGTACTATCTGCGCACGTATAGTGCGCGAAAATGACAGCATTCGAGTCTTGGACCGGATGTCATGCTGGGAAACCTTTTTCTTTCGTCTGAACGTAGATCCTGCTACCCAGTGTCGCTCAAATTGACCCGAATACTCTGCTGTCTTGTGCGTCGACCATGAAATTAAATCTTTTTTCTCCACAGCAGCCCGGTCACCGCAAGGTCAATTGTGTGATCGCGTGACGTATGGGGGTCTACACTAAGTAGTACTGGACCTATTGCTCCGGCAACTTCCAATCGCCTCTCATGGAGATGGATCTGGGTCCCAGCCATGAAAAGCACCCCGCGAGGGCCAACTTTACTGGGCGAGATGTGAGTCATGAACATTATGCCTCTCAGTGCGTTTGACCCAGTGTCCTCCTTCAGGACTTCGACATCCTGTCCCAACTACAGCACTCAGGGACCTCTGAAGTCTATCGCGTGGTCTCGAGGCGCGGTCGCTTGAAAAATCGCGTAATGGCGTTGAAGGTCAAGTCGCCGGGTTGAGATTATCTGCCTGCCTTCCATTCATTTTACAGCTGCAGATATCTTCATCTCAGCATGGACAAGCCCTTATGCACCAGTCCTTGCATCACCCAAACGTCGTCACACTCTTCTCGTTCTTCGGCGACCTAGGTTCGCATGCTTACCTGCTAGAGTATTGCCACGGCGGAAACCTTAGGGACTACTTGGAGAATATCGGGCGACCTGGCCTTGGTCACAACGAGCTCAGATCTCTTGTTCGGAGCATGGCAAGTGCTCTATTGTACCTGCAAGGCCAACGAATTATCCATCGAAGTGTTGAACCTCGCAACATTCTCATCTCGACTACTAACTTGTTCGTAAGTCATCAAACAGCTGCTTGAAAAGGACCCGGCTCAACGAACCTCAGAAGTTGCATAACTTCGAGAACGCCGTCTATTCCTGCGAGGGTGCGCAGGAGCCTTGCGAAAACACGTCCCGTTACTCTGCACCGTGATTATTTCTCCCTTTTTGCCATCCACAGTTGCTGTATTTGTCTTGACAGGGAACTCGTTGCTCGAGAGCCTTTTTCACATTCTGCAGATACTTGGTCGCTAGGATGTGTGTTTCTGGCTGCCTGTATCGGGCCATTTTCTGTGGTATGCTACCAAAACAAGCCGCATACGACTATGAACTGAATCCCGATTTTAGGAACGACCCACGGAGAGGGTAGAGGATTTACTGCCCCCAGAAGAAAATCCATACTTTGGCCAATTTCAGTTCTTCCTGGCAAATATACTTAAAAGAGTGAGTTCAGAGTTCACACCTCGGTAGCTGGCTTGACTTCTGCGATTACCTAGGTCCCAAGTCAGCGAATGACACCGATCGAAGTTCTTTCTCAAGATTGGATCATGCCCAGGAGCGAATCGGATGCCTCTCTTTTCGACACTCGAGGATGCTCGGCCGGAGAGGATAAACCATCACATTCAACACCATCAGGCATATCTGCCCAGTTCTCCGGCCTTGGGCTTGGCTACCCCTCAAATTGTCGAGATGCGGTCGCGTGGAAACAGGTTGGCAGGATTGCTCGATCTTCTTCGGAGCCCATTTTCAAGCCTCAGTTTTCCGATGAAAGAACGTATATGGGACTCCGGTCATTCTCAGAGAGCGTAGATCGAGAGAGGCTGATTCAATTCTTCATGAAACCCGCGGACAGCACCAGAACACGCCAGCCTCACCTACGAAACCCTGACGTTGGATCTTGGAATGCAACTGTGAGCATATTGAACTGGACGTTCACCCTGTTCCCCTCCTCATGGACGCTCAACAGGTATCTTCTACCCAGCGTGTGAACACCGGGTTATCGATACTACCTCCAAAAGAGTACAAAGTTCAGCGGGGAAGCATCAACATCTTACCCTCTGGGAGCTTCACAGTCGACTTTCGGTCAACATCACAACCCGCTGACGGGCTGGCGGCTGAGGAGATACTGCTGATCGACCCGTCGAAAGAAGATGTGCAGATCCACGCAGTTCCCTCTCGCACCACTGTCTGTGAAGCCAAGCTCACAAAACCCAGGCAGCAATTTCCAATATCTGAGCTCCCGGAGCCACATAATACAATCTACCTGGAAGCTCTCGCTCTACTCGAGGAGATCAAGCAGCGCACGCCAATGGTAAGACGTCGCACACAATCGTCTTTCGTTTCTCATCGTCATATTACAGCTTACATTTCACATGGTCGATGGTAAATGTACGATGATGTGCAACTACCCGCTGCCAGACATTGAAATCCTCCTGCGAGTTACTCCCTCTATCCAAGCCGTACCCTCAAGGGCAATGTTCCGAGTTCGCCTATTCCGGAGATTGCAGCGCTTGGAATTTGCCCAGCGGACGACCAACGCGAAATCATCAGAGTGGCTCAAGAGGATTATCCCGTCCACCGATAACTACCCTTTCGTTCATGCGGCCGAATTGAGCTCATTAGACGACTTGGAGAAGAGAGGCCTTCATATTCTCAGGAAATTCATTCTGGTGTGCGACAGTGCTTTGGAGCTTGGGTTGAATCCTTCTGAGTCTAGCGACGGATCTTTCACCCTGGAGAATCTGAATGAAGAGCCTACGTTTGACAGCGATTTCACCCCAAACTTTGTACCGGATCTTGCCAGCAGTCTTCCTCCACGGCCTCTTAGAAAGCATAGAATTTAGCCCATGCATTGGCCTTTCATCGTTGCTGTTCTTGGTTGATTACTCGCTCTCCATCTTCTCCTAGCGCTACATGAATACTTCAGCATCCACCAGTCGTCACGAAATATTGTATTACTAGGGGTATAAATAGGGTTCAAGTTTTTATATCTGTATCATGGGAATCGTAGGCCTATTAGCACAACCTAATCCTGCCAACAGACGGGTCATGATCGCTGATTCTGGCGCTCAACGTCGGTGACCAGGTGTTGATGTGAACATGCTCAAATTCGACCCTTCGCCTCTGGATGGCAGGTGAGATGAGGACATGGTCTAGTTGCTGAGCGTTCTGGTCGAAGACGTAGCTGTATCGTTCAACAGCTGGAATTCTAGCAGCCTCGTCAATGTCGGTCATGCCAGTGTCGATCAGGGGCTTGTAGACGGAGCGCGTCTGGATGAATTCGTTGAAGTCGCCACCGATAATAACGTTGGCGAAACGGTTCTTGTCGAAGATGGCGTCAATGAAGCCCTAATAATAGATTAACTCGTGAATTCTGGACACAGATCACTTTGTACTCACGGCTACACTCGCAACTTGACCGGTCCTGACATCAACAGGTGAGTTGACGGGGGGACGGGCGTCTCCTTGGGTAGAACTGCTGCCACCCTTGGAGCTCAAATGAACGTTGACGGTGAAGAGATTGGTCCCGAGCTTGGTTTCCCATTGAGCGACCAGGGGCTTGCGAGTAGCATTCCAGACGGCGTTCAAGGGGTCAATACGGGCAGGGTTAAGGCTGGGAAGACCGATAAGTTGAAAGCGATCTCAAATAAAGGATTAGGAGCGCGTACTTGAGCTTGGGTGCCAACCATCGACCTTCCACCTTGACGGCGTCCGTAGAACCACCCGGAGTACCCTTGACGAGCTTCAAGACTTCCGGGCGATAGAAGTATGCAACCCGGATGTTTCCGCCAGGCTGACCACCATCTTGGCCATCCACAGGATCGATTGAAGCAAACGAGTAGGTAACGTTGCTAATGTCGTAGATAGCTTTGGCGAGAGTCGAGAGAGTGAGATTGGCGGAGACGGTACCGTCGTCGGTTGCGCCCGAATTGTCCTGGATCTCCTGGAGGAACATGATATCTGGGGTCTTCAGGTAGTTGACGATGTGCGACGCGATCGTCGGCAAATGGGCCGACTTCGGTGTCAAGTTCTCCACCTGCAGCTGTGGATTAGACGAGGATCTTGATTAGAAAGGGAGTTGGACTGACATTGTAGTCCCCAAATGTGATGGTGCAGATATCAAAGAGTCCACGAGAAGAAGTCAGGGTTGTAGCTGGAATAGTGGCATCTGGGCGAGAGATGACCTGGGGAGCGGTCAAAGGGAGGACGTAGTAAAATCCGAATCTGTTCAAAATATCAACTTAGGTACGCTGCGGTAGGTAGATCGCAAACTACTCACTGGTAAGTGACAACGCCTGTAATGTCTGAGAGCCCAACACCCAGAGCAGGCTGAGGGTTCTTCGTTCCGTCAAGAGGGGAACCGATCATAACTGCCTCGGGATTTCCGTCAGGGATACCGTCGGGACCTATAAGAAGCTCGTTCAGACAGATGAACAACACTTTTGACAGGGAGACATCCTTACCAAAGTGGAGGGTAAGTCCTCCCCTGGCATTCTTTCCTGTCACGGGCCAGTCACCGTGTACCCAGAACTCGCCAAAGTTATTCTGGAAGCCATTAACAGTGGGCTTCGGGATGGTGACAAGCTGCCCTTCGAGACTCTCCCAGAAATCTAAGCCATATCGGTCGGGCTGAAGAGTGGCGTTGACCCTCTCGATCCGACTGCTGTTGTTGGGAACGCTCAAGAAACCGTCCGCTCCAACGTCAAGTGCCGACAAATATCTTGTAGGGGGGCTCCTGTCTTTGCCAAGAACAACAGGTGTGATCGTGTTGTTCGACGAAAGACGGACAATGTTGGAAGGGGAAGAAAGTTCCGTCAAAAATAGATAACTGGGGTTGGAGCTTGAGCGGAATTCCGTAACCCTCCCACTTAGCGAAATAGCGTCCCCCACGGTGACCGAACTGAGGACAGACGCAGAGGACGAGAAGACGTATAGACCGTTCGAAATACGGACATCTGAAGACTTCTCTCCAGCGATCCAGAATCCATTGTCGGCCTGTTGAGGATGGTTGGAGGTGAGAGTTAATTAAAGATGTAGCCGTTTCATGTGCAGCTCAACGCACCTTAGCCGTCACCGTCCCAGTGACATTGTGTACCGTCTGGCCGGCGAGGGGGCTCTGCCATGCTGGGCCTTGAATCTCAGCGATGGTAGTGGACGATACCGCGGACAACGAGGCCGATAGGAAGAACAGGGAGAAGAGCTTGGCCATGACTAGCTCCAGAATCGACCTTTCGGATGGATAATGGGGGCACCCACGATCCGCTCCAAACCCAAGGACCTGGAGATTTAAAGCATTTGGGGAGGCATTTGATTAGTACACGGTCGATATCGACGCAAGGTACACCGACAGATTGAGCACATGCCAGCCACGTCTTGGTATCATAGGTACTCATCGGCCGTGTGGAACTGCCAGGACAACGCTAAACGTGTGATTGGGACCGAGTGGGCGCAGCGAAGTTGATGAACGTGAGCAGAGATAAGTGGCTCTGAGAACCATGTGGGCACAGAAAGCAGCAGTTTATTTGAGTCTGCTGCGAGCCTGCGAAGGCCTGCGAGTGGTGCTACAACGCGCTGCAATCCAAAAATGAGTGCTCCCGGTCGTGCAGCGGCAATATCGGAGGGCGGACACGTACACGTAAGGAAGAAGAGTCGGCGATAAGCTTGCAGGTAAGTATAGGATTTTACACTGAGGAATACTTTGTTCAACACAGAAATGAGGAGCGAACGTGCTTAAGTCGCGGATCCGGCGTTCATCTGACAGCTAAGCGCCTGAAATGGGTTGATGTCAATGTTGCGTGTGCCGCCAATGCTACCTGCTGGGAGATTTACATGTCATGTCACTTCTCCTCACTTCCCTCGCCTCCAACTGCTTCTTGTCTCTAATGCAGCCGTACCAGATAAGTATACCGAATTTACTTTTCACTGTGCCTTACTTGATACGGAGTGGCCGCAGGATCAGTTGTATCAAGTGCACTTGGGTATATATGCAAAGAACGTAGTACAATTCAACGAAAGTGAGAACCTCTTCAAGGAAGAAAGAGAAGAGGGGTTAACGCCCTAATGGCTTAAGCATTTGCCGCACGGCAGGCATTATTCTGCTGATCACATTGTCCAACTGAGAGACCTTGCGATCGTCCAGCAGCAGAGTTCGCAACGTTGGCGCACTTGTTGTGTTGGATGTCGCACGAGCGACCGAGTGCAGCACCGATGTTCAAGAAGCTGTCAGAACCTTCCACCTGGAAGCCACGTCCGCCGACAGTAACCGTGGGGGCGACTTGGCCGGCAACTGGAAAGAAAAGAGACCACTGAGACGACCAAGTGAGGTGAGAAGTAACAAAGGCACTCACGAGAACCAGTGAACCTCTGCAGGTTACCTCCCACCGAAGCGGCTGCTGTGGGGCTGGCAGTCTGTGTGACAGTGAGGGTCCTTGTGATAGTAGACTGTGTGCAAGGAGTTACCGAAGCACCCGCATTAGCAGTTGCAGTGGGGGCGACAGTCACGGTTACAGTACGGGCTAAGGGAAAGAAGTTGAGTATACAACTCGAAGAAATACAATAGGTTTGTACTTACGAGGAGCACATGTTCCAGTGGCACCAGTGTCAGCACTAATCGTTGCGTTAGTGAAAACCCTGAATGTATAAAAGCACCAGATCATACGCTGTGGTGGTTGCTGTCTCGGCCGCGGCGGTAGTTGTTGCTGCAGCTGTGTCACCAACCGCTGCCAGGATCTCTGCTTCGCTAGCATCAGGAATCAGAAGATTTTGCGTGAAGATGCAACCCTGAGCGTCGTTGGGTTCGTTGCAAGAGTTGCCCCTAGCAGTGGCATCGTTGAGGTTTCCAGGAGAGAAGGTTCCGGCTTGCAAAGCGTCCAAGGGGTTACCTCCAACGGATTTGATCTGGCGAGCAAGTTCGAGGGCAATGGCCTTGTTGACTGCCGCAGCGTTAGGTGAAGCAGGATCCTAAGAGAGCGATTCAGAATCGCGTATTAAAGTTGTTCGAATGTAGCACTTTACATACCTGGTGTTGTTGAATAGCTGCGATCTCAGGGTTTACCGCTTGGATAGTCGTACAGGGAGTAGTGGTCGCTCCGACGCTCAAGGAATTTCTCTCTAAGGCGCGGTAGATCAAGGCGTCGACCTGCCCCTGGACATTGCCAGCGGCTTTCGCGTTGGTGAACGCTTGGTCAGCTGTTGCTTGCTGAAGGCAGTTGGCGTCCTTTGGGAACCTGTCAGATAAAGCTGAAAGCCATTAAAACATAGGGGGACATTACCGCGATTCTTCCGGCACCATTGGCGGCAGCAGCGTTACCAAGCAAACCAAAGACTGCGTCCACAATTCCGTCAGGATTGTTGAGCACAAGAAGAGCCTGCACAGATCTTAGGAACTTCTCATGAGAGTGTTCTGACGATGGGCCAAATTATAATGTGATCTGATGTCTTCATAGGAAAGCATTACCTTGAGGTACTTCACGGCGAACAGGTGCACCGAGAGCAACAGAGGTGGAGAAAGCGAGGAGGACAAGGAATTTGGGAAGCATCCTGATGCCTGTCGTTGGTGCGATCGAAAAAGAGATAGGTGTTTGGGGAAGGAACGAGGGTAACGAGAAGGAATGGACGCCGGCGAACTAGACGATGTTTAACTTCATGACCACTGGATTGAACGAAAATCCTCACCAAACGAGAAGGATGAAGAGAAGCAAAGAAGGGGAGAAAAAGACCGCTCCTGAGCAGCCGCAAGTGCCAGTGAACTGTGAAGGGCGAAAACAAGGAGGTCAGGGCACAACTGGGTGGCTTTTATAAGATGTGCCCTGGTGAGTCGCCAAGGTAATCAGGTACGTCTTCATTGTTCCGATGAGAAATGAAAGTGGTCGGTTCTGGTCGGTTGAACATCTAGATGTTCGCGGACAAGTCCCGGATGCTCGTACCACCTGGTCTTCAACCTGGGTCGTTGATACGCGCGTCGTCAAGGGTGACCGGCCACCAGCAAGTGTGATCCCAGGTGATCCCGTTTGCATCCTCGTCCAAGTCTCCAAGGAAATATCTGTTGAAAGGATCTGTTTTGAACGTGCCTCGGAGAAAAGGAAATAGGTGCCACAAAACTCAAATTACAGACTGAGATTCATCGTTGGCAAATTGAAACTGTGAAGTTCCCAGAGATAGTTTGAGGGAGGGCCGAGGGTGCGCGACTCCGCCTCGATTAACTGAGCTACAAATGGCCAAAGAACAACCGAGTTTGTTCATCGGACTGCCTGCCAATGAGCTGCACATACACGAAAAACTGCGCCACGCGCCATTGAGAATCCCGGTAAGCAGCTGCGTATGCAGGTTCCAACGAGATAATCTAGAACTGTAGAGTTCGTCCGAGGCAGTGTTGGGACCAAGCTGGGACTGAGGAAGGAAATGCGAACAAAATTCACTGGAAATTCATTTCATGGCAACTTGCAATTGAATGGTTCCCGTGGGCCTGAGAGCGCTCTGCAATTGACTGCGGTCGACGACCACGCTTCAGTAGAATTTCTATTCAGACGGTCTAAGCTTCTAGATACGAACAGATGTCGATTCTTTTTTCGACAGTTTGTGGAGGTCTTGTTCTAAGCAACTCGTCAGCAGACATACAGGAGATGGGAAGGCGCTAAACGTACGGATGCCCCAAACGTGCGACCGGAGGTCCAGGAACTCGACATGAAGCCCATCGTAGAGCTTCTTGACTTCCGCTCTGACCTTGGAGATATCTTCCTTCGAGGCCGATGCATTGGTCAGTGCCTGCAAGTCCTTCTCCACTGCTTCGATCCGTCGAACATGAGAAGAAACCTGGAAGTTGAGGTCATCAGAGAAATTGCTCCAGTAGTAAGCCCGCGTGGGCGTACCTTCTCCGTGCTTATCTTCAACTCGTCGACACTAGCCTGGAGAGCAGCTGACGCTCTCTGGTACTCCTCGAGTAGGTGATATGCAGCTAGTGACGAGGCTAACGAAAAGCCGAAGAGGAACCCGACAATCCTAGAGCTGACTTAGGGTCAAGATACGTGGTATGCGAAGCTCACTGACCCTCCCCTGAAGCCTCCAATCGGCTTCTTCTGAACGACAACAGCTGCTGGGGTGGGAGTGGCTTCTGCCCGTAGGGCGTTGGTGGTGACGAACGACCTAGCGCAACGTGGCGAACGCTGAGCCAGAGCTCCTAGGCGGGCGAGAGACGCCATTTCTTCGAGTAGTGGCCTGGATGTCGTCCAGACAGTGAATAAGACGATGAGCAAGGGTAGATGCTTGTTACGACGAGTATTCCCGACGCCATCAGAGTACCCCACGAGCCTTAGCTCCTTTTGCACAAACATCGTCCTCACTGGCACGTGAGGTACATTTTGTGGACGGAAGCGCTCATTGACTTGAAATCCACTGGAATCTACTCTTTTCTTTCATAAAGGCCATGTCCTCTACACAGAAGAGGAAGAAGGACGCGTCGTCGCAGGAGATGACAGGCAGGGAGAAGAAAAAAGTCAGAATCGCAGAGGCTAGGGCGATTCCGACTCAATCTCCAGGGGCCGGTCCCTCACAGCAAGGGCCCCGCGCGGTCGTACCGATGAACAGTGAGGTTTTGGGCAAATATTTCCCTTTCACTTTTACTAATGGTTCCCCAGGCCTCGCCGGGTTGCCCAGTGCAATCGACCTGGAGAAGGTGGTGGAATCTCGAGCGTTCGAAATTAGTGCAATGCAAACTGCGATGAAATCCGCAAGGTTCGCTTCAATAGCATTCTTGAGGGACATCCCTCCTAACAGTGTGTTATAGTGCAAGCAGCACGCAAAGGGTATGGCAAGCCCTTCCAAGACATCTACGCCGGAGGGCCGCGAGTCACGATGTCCGTCGCGTCCCAAAGAGATTGAGGGAGCGAGCAGTGGCAGAGGCGAGTTTCTCCGCTTTTCGAGGTTTCCACATATCTAACGCTCGATGTAGAACGATGCTTTACCCGTGAAGAAGAAGAACCTTCCCAAACGAGGCAAGGCAAAGCAGGAGACAAGAACCGATTCTCTCCTTCGCAGACAAAGTATGTTTCGGTAACTTTCAGGTAAAACGGTACCCATGACGCTCTATAGAGGATAAGTCGTGGCTTGAAACGCACATATGGCACGCCAAGCGCATGAGGATGGAGAACATGTGGGGATACAGACTGGTACGCTCTACTGTCTATGGGCCTGTTTGTCGAAAATAAAATGGGTTGTAGGCAATTAAACCGACTGAAAAGGCGTACAGACCTTCCCATCGGGCTTCTGTACAGGGCTCAATTATTCATGATGCTTCATACTATTCACTGGTAGAGCTCAGAGGCTCTCTTGAGACGATAACAGGCTCTTTAAGTCTGTGTTGCGACCCTCAGGGACCGAATCCCGGTGCAACGAGGTGCGTCGTTAACGGTCGATTCTGTGCCGTCATCCTAATTCGCAGCAGTCGACTCACCAGTGGCAGCCGAACACACGAAACACATATCTACGAGCCGGGCAAGTACCCCTTCGGATTGATCTGTCCAATTTCGATGATTTGGAAACCCGTCTCGGACTGTATCAAGGGGAAAGAAATAGAATCCAGCTCAGCGACACAAGCACCTGGAACAAGCCTCGAACGAACTGTTTGGATACGATTTCATCCGGCTGTCCACAGCCAGGTGATATCGGCTTTGCAGACCGCAGGCTCGCAGTATCTTGCGAGGAAGAAAGCTGAGGGTAACGAAGGAATTCAGCTAGAGATATGCGACCTGAAGGACCAGATCAATGTTTTCGAAATCATGGGTCCCCAGGCCAGTCAAGTTATTCGGGGAGCTTTGAGTGCGGTCCCAGGGGACTCACGGCCCGAGTTCAAACAAGTGCGTGCACTACATACATCGCTCAGCCTATCCATTGACATTCGATCGCAGTTCTGGTCATCGCTCGCTGACGTTCAAACATCTGGCTCTGTGCCCAGGAACATGGTGGCCGGATTTACCGTTCTTGACCCTCGCCTACGGTAGTGGCCCTCTCGAATTCGAGTACTAGTTCTAATGTTTACCTCAGATTCCCGCCAAAGCTGGCAAAGCCTAAACCAACAGGTCAGCGAAGAAACGATGTATTTCCTTCGGTTGCGTTGGCAAAGAGCGATATCTGGGACGAATCAGTGCGACTTGGAATCGCAAAGCCCAAGTATACCAAGAAGGAGCTGGATGACCGTCGCGCGAAAGTGAGTGGCTATGTACTCCCGGTCCGACCATATTTATTAATGGTTCATGGAATGTTAGAGTCTCATACCGGGAACGCCTCTTAACCCTCAAAGACAAGACGACAGGGTACCCGTATTCCTTATACAGCACTCGTTAGAAGCCCCAAGAAAAAATGGCGGACATCCGATACACGGCTGGACCCTCATCATCCCTTCCGGCTGGGGGATGGCATTCTGGAACTCCCTTGTATTCACAGGCACGCGCACAGCTGGACAGCGAGAGCGGCAAACGCAAGCATACGAAGCAGGAACAGCGTATTTTCCTCGAGATTATCCCTCCACTAGCGCATACCAAGAGTTTGCGGCTATTACAGAAGAGGAGTTACGAGGCACTTGGGAACGGAAACCCCCAGCGAAACGGTTGAACTACGAAAAGCTGCAGGTGGACGATCCTTTTTCTCCAAACTGGAATCGGATCCTGTGGCGGAATCACCACGGTGACGGGAGTGACCTGGTTCCCACTCAGAGAGAACCAACGCGTACTGCGGCACCGTGGTTGCTTCGAGGGCAGAATAGCGCGAGGATTATCCAACAATTGGCTCTTCCAATTAACCCACCGGACCTTCTGCTACGAGAAATGAACAGTCTACGAATTGCAAGGTCGCTGGGCCCATTACCAGACGAGCTCAATAATCGAGATCTCATGCAGGCGGCTCTTGTGACAGTCAAGGTTAATGTTTGCCGACGTGGTTTGCCTGAGGATTTGGCTCTCATATATTCTATGGAGGATGAAGAAGTATCCAAAGCAATTGCCGCATGCCAAGTGAAGACAGATGAAGCCGACCCAGAGGTGAGTGTTGGAGCCCTCTATCTTCTCTATACCAGAAGCTCACCCTTGGCCGTAGCAATTTGCGTCCATCACACCAGGCGAACCTATCATCGGTCGAGTGACGACCGGAAACTTCTCGCTTTCCATCGGCAGTGGTTATGCAGTGGGGGCGGTGTCGCTGGTGAAATGGCTCGAGCTGCTGAAGCAACAGGCGAGGGTGTCAAATACGACCGACCGAGGCATGTCGCCGTTCGTCAAGATCAGAAACACCAACAGCGACCAATGCCGTTTAGCACGTCTCGAATTATTGGAAGAAGGTGACGGTTAAAGCTAGATAGGGGTCGGGTATCAATGTGCAAGAGAGCCAAGAGCCGGCGGCTGAAAAGAATTCGAGAAAGTGCTTCTACATCGGTACATATATTACAGACAACTGTACAGTGGTGTCCAGCAAAGGGTAGAATAGCGAATGCAATGAATAAAATAAATACATGTCTTGAAAGCGGTGTGTCCTAGTTGGTATGATGCTATGGTTCATTCGACAAGCCCCGTTCTCTCCACATCAGATTTTCCATTTGTCGACCGCAGCTTGGACAAGTCTACCCATCTCTATCCGTGCTTGCTTCTTCGCACTGCTGGTGATCCCCTCTAGAGCATCAAGTGCGCTCGGAGATGTTTGTAGAGGGTCAAATTCTAGAAGGTGACCATCCTTTGTGGGGATGGCAACCAAAGCTGAAAACGACCGTGAATGCTTTGAGAGTGGCTTGGGAGTCGAGTCGGCGGCTGTTGGAGGTACACCAGCAGGGAAACGAAAGTTGGATTTGAATGCATGAGAAGACTGAGAAGGTTCCCGAGAATGCGACGAAGAAGCTGTTGTTTGTGACGACGAGGTAAATAAACTTGCTTGCGAGGTTGTCCGCGAGTGTAGTGCCACTGAAGGATCACGCCGAATGACGATAGTACTGCTCTTCGATCGTTTGAGGCTCCGTGATCCTGTGGCTTGTTGAGAGCCATCCATTTCTTGGTCCTCTTCCTCTTCAGCTGCAAGTTCCACGCCTTTGAACCATCCCATGCCGAACTGGTAAGGGTTGGCAAGGGGCGAGCCATTCACACTGAGCATATTTTCGTCTTTCCGTGGTAGCCTCACTAAGGTGGCTTGATCATCACTCGGCGGGAACGTAGGCGGTTTGGTCAAGGATGGGTTGAACTTTGATGATGAGGGGACACGGCTCATTGGGTTCTTCAAGGGCGATGTGGGTCTTGAGGAGGGGCGTGAGTTGTAGGTCGTATTGCTGTTGAACGGAGGTCTGGGCTTTTCCGGGCTGGGTGTTCCACCTATCCGACTGACAGGTCGAGGCTAAATACAGTTTTAAGCAAGGGGGTCGGCTGAGGAGATGGCAATAAACATACAATGCCCATGGAGGGTGGTTTGGACGATGACCGGATGAGACGACCTCCTGGTTGCGAGGATGTCGAGGGCAGTGGTTTCTTGGACTTGCTCGGTGAGGCTGGAGCGGTTTTGGCTGCAGCAGAGAGTGAGCCAGCGACGAGCAAGCATGATCGAAACACGTACCTGTTTTCAGCGGACGAGAATCAGACTCCCTGCTAACCGATCGTTCTATTTCGTGGTTCTCCAAGAACTTGCGTTTGCGCATGTTCTTGTCGATCTCTCCAAAGTTTGCATCGGCCCCTGCGGCGGCCAGCCTGTCCTTCTGGAAGCCTCGCAGTGCCAGTTGGATGTCTCCGTTGTACTTTTCCCCAAACTCGCGCATTGTCATGCCCCGGACTTGCTTTGGAATTCTCGACACCTGCCCTTCCTGGTGGATCGTGAAGTGCTCCAGATGGTCCTGAAGCATGGCTTCGAGTTGACGACATCGGTGGGCAACTTGGGTGGGTTGTCTGTCAGTGAACACTCGGACATCGAAGCCCCTGGAACCTACCTTCGAGATCAAGATTTGCCAGCAGCTGTCTCTTCTCCTCGTCCGTATACTTTCTGCTCGCAGATGGGGGCTGCATTGGGCCGTGACGGGTGGTCGCTGTGGTCGACGTCGGGGGGATAAACAAAGTTGATGCGGCGCTCGGTCTGAGGCTCGCGTCTGACAGAAGTCACATGACACGCGTTTCGTGTCGGCATCTTGGCTGTGGGGCTAAATATTCTGTCTGAAGAGTCGTTCGATCCCCTCGCTGGGTCATTCAAGTCCATTCTCCTCTCCTCAATTACACACCCAGGACATCGACTCGAAAAATGCCCAAGGACCAGTATCTCGTCATTGGGGGCAGCGGATTCCTTGGAAGACATATCGTCGAGCAGCTACGGGCGCGAGGAGACACCGTTTCAGCCTTCGACATTGTCCAGCGCTATCATGACGTTCCATTTTATTCCGGGGACATTACCGACGAAAAACAGGTGGCTGCTGCATTGAAGCAGGTATGTGTAAACGATTCTCTCAGCACCAAATGTCTTCCTGACCAATATATAGTCTGGAACGACTTGCATCATCCATACCGCTTCCCCACCAGCAGGCCTTTCCGATGGCTCAGTATACTACAAGGTCAACGTCGAAGGTACCCGCGCAATTATTGAAGCAGCCGTGGCTTGCGGTGTACGAAAACTCGTCTTCACCAGCTCGGCAGGCGTCGTGTTTAATGGAGGGGATATTATTGATGTGGACGAGCGTCTGCCGTACCCAGACGTTCCATTGGATGCATACAACGATTCCAAAGCGAAAGCTGAGGCGTTGGTAATTGAGTCCAACGGAAAAGGTGGTCTCCTGACCGTCGCACTCCGGCCCGCTGGCATCTTCGGGTATGTGCAATTCCTGCAGACCTGTAGTCGTGGAAGCTAACTCTACTTCAAGTCCGGGAGATCGTCAAGTCATGACAGGTCTTTACCAGGTCTATGAGAACAATCAAACGCATTTCCAGATTGGAGACAACACGAATTTGTTCGACTGGACTTATGTTGGCAATGTTGCCCGCGCCCATCTTCTCGCTGCCGACAAGCTCGATGTTCCCGTTCCCGCACCACCCCTATCCACCCTCCCCAAACTCCCTCTATCTGTCGAAGAAGTCCCTGACCTGACCCCTGCTGAAGAGCAACT
The DNA here is from genome assembly GCA_027579765.1 of Candolleomyces efflorescens. Classification (NCBI taxonomy): domain Eukaryota; kingdom Fungi; phylum Basidiomycota; class Agaricomycetes; order Agaricales; family Psathyrellaceae; genus Candolleomyces; species Candolleomyces efflorescens. The sequence goes on from JAMZDL010000121.1 coordinate 61,869, forward strand.
TATCAACACCCCCCTTGGTACAGTGGACATTACGACCGGACAACATCAAGTCCCAACATCCGAAGCGCGCCCATTAGGCCCGTATGTCACCCGCCCGGCAAATGGCGACGCACTTGAAGCCGCTTTCAAGAATGGGTCTGACGAGGCTGCCCAACGACCCGTAGGCCGAACACGGTTCGACCAACTATCAGAAGCCAGCGTAAAGCGGGCCAAACTGTACAATCCCGAAGTGAACCCTCTACAAGTCGCCGGTCAGATTTTCTTCATCACCAATGGCGAACCCGTGTATTTCTGGGACTTCCCCAGAACGGTATGGCACCGACTGGACAAGCACTTCCCTGGCCACAGGAAGCCTAGGGGCCTTGTCAAATTGCCCAAGGGTGTTGGATTGGCGGCTGCTCAGGGCTCGGAGTGGTTCTCGACTTTGACAGGGCGGACACCCACTTTCACTAAATTCAAAGTCACCTTCAGTTGCGCCCACAGATGGCACAATATCGAAAAGGCTCGAAGAATCTTGGGGTACCATCCCGAGGTTGGCCTCGAGGAAGGTGTCGAAAAGATGATCGATGTGAGCACTCTCACTTCTTTTTCGTGTTCATTGCTAGATGACTGACTGTTCGCCTGGTTTCTAGTGGTGGTATTCTGAGTACCAGGCAGGAAACCACAAGCAAAAACACTAATCTCGTTGTTTGCTCCTACCGTCCTGTATCTACGTACATATATTATTTGCCTTCTATTGGATACCCTGTTAAGGCCTCTGCTGTGTTTCCGTCTTAATCTTAATCCACCTCACGACTATGAACTTTCTGGAGATTGATTTCCAAATCTTATCTGAGTTCACGATACCCGCGCGATCCGCAAATGACCATGAACTCAAACATCCACCTTGATCTCTTCCCTGAACAAACGCCGGCCTATATTCTGTCATTCCAATTCTCCTCTTGGTACCCCACCTTCTCCGATGTCAGTATCAAGTCGACGATAATTCGTCCCCTCTCTGGCAAATTCCGAGAGTACCTCGAGTCCGAGAGCGTTTTTGTACCAGTCGGATCGGAAAATGTGTACGTCTGTCTCCCGGTTCGTTCACTAGTGCACTTGCACTGATAAGTTATCTTGACCGCTCGCAGGCCAGCTGAGAGCACGCTTTCGGATGACGAAGGGGACAAGAGCGACGACGACGAAGAGGATGTAACACCTTCATACACGTTCCCCGAGCTCGACGCTCAAATCCGAGAATGCATAACCCAATACGGAGCTGTATTCCCCAAGCTCAACTTTACTTCGCCAAGGGTGCGTTCACCCGACGCTCCAAGTCCCTCATTTCTGACCGTACAGCATCTACGCATGGTTGTGTTCTAGGACGCAGCTTGGATCCTTCCTCCGTCGTCCCCACTAAAATGCACGTCGCCTGCAGACGTCTACCTATTGCTCAAGTCGTCTGACTTTGTCAATCACGATGTCAACCTTGATAGCGTGTTCGAGGGTTGCTCTAAACCTCCTGCTGTCGAAGATGGTGCTACTAGTGCTGGTGGTAATGCGAGTATCTGGCCCCCCTACGAGCTAGAACTGGTCTTGCGGAAATGGTACGCCGTCACCCCAAGTCGCGAGTTTAGGTGTTTTGTAAGAGATGGGAGGCTGATTGGTTAGTCTTTCTCCTCTCCTCGATTTCACTACGATCCATCTTGACCAAGGACTTCTTTGATGAAACGGTTAGGCATAACCCAACGCGATACGAACCACTACGACTTCCTGAACGAGATCGCGACTCAAGAAAAGATCGTGAATAGCATATCGGGCTTCTGGGAGGAAAAGATCAAGTCTAGGAGAAAAGACCGTGACTGTAAGTACCTCTCCTCATACCATGCAGGAATTCCATCTCATGAAGACCAATCTAATCTAATCTAGATATCTTCGACTTCCTCCTCACCCGAGACCTAACCCGAGGCCACATCCTCGACTTCAACCCGTACGCACCGCGTACTGACTCTCTCCTCTTCTCATACGAAGAACTGCGGGACCTCGCATCATCGTCCCCCGCTGAGACGACAATTCCAGAATTCCGATACATCGATTCGCCTTCACACCCAGCAGCTTCTCGCAATGCTCCGGCTCACCAACACAACATGGTCCCCTACGAAGCCATCGAGCTGAGCAGCGGCAAAGACATTGACGAATTCGCCGAGCTTTGGAAAAACCAAATTCAAGAGAGCACATAGTATGTGAGAGTGAGAGTGTATTCACCCAATTAGTATCATTAATTGGCATCGAATACGTCTATGTAGAAAAGGCATCGAAAGCGTTCGTTATGTATGTATGTTTAGTTGTTTTCATCTATGCGAAAGCCGACCACGGGTAACCAGTGATTTACTTCTCGACCTCAATCCCAGAGTCGCTAGCAGCCTCTTCAGGGAGCTGAGCACGCATCTGGGCAATACCATATGCGTTTTTGAAGAAGACGACATCACCCTCATCTTCGACAAACTTGCACTCCCTGAATACACGGTACACCTCGGCCCATCCACCTGGGCGTCCATCATAGGGAACACCGTGGCTCTGGAGCTTCTTGTTCATAATCTCAGTAGCTTCCCATCTAGAAGAGAAGGAGATTAAATCAGACGTCGGGTCGAATTCGGCAAGACTGAAAGGAGTACGTACGCATGGTAGTGAGGAATCTTGCTGCAAACGTGGTGGACGACGTGGGTCTCGGAGATACCATTGGTAGCATGAGCACCGATCCAACCCATGATGCTGCCGCAGTCACCGAGCAAGCTTCGGTTGAGAGTGGCCAAAGCACCGCGCTGGAAGGTGAACTCGGAAGCACGGTAGTGGGGGAGGAGAGGGTCGGTGTGTTGCAGGAAGGTGATCAAGACGAGCCAGTGGTTAACCCTGCAATCCCCAGTTGAGAACTTGGAATAGAGGCGAGGAATAAAATGAACGTACCAAAGGTAAGGGACGAGATACACGCGGAAGACGGTGAGGAATCCGTAGTTGTAAATGGCAGCACCAATGCAGCCGAGCCAAATGAAAATGCCGATGGTGGAGATGATCACTTGGTTGTAGTGGTGAGCGGCGAACATCGGCGAGGTAGGGTTGAAGTGGCTGGTTCCTTTGGGGTATCGCTTCTGTCCAGATGCATTGACGAGGATATAAGAAGGCCATCCACCGAGCTACACAAAGCACTGTCAGTCGAATTTCTTCGCCGAATTTACGAGACAACGCACCAAGTACTTTGCAGATCCAATGACGGCACCGATGGGAGAATCGCCGAGGGCTTCCCACATCTCCTGCTTGACAGACTCGGAAACACGGGAGCCGAGCAAGTTTTCGCCTTCAGGGTTGAGAGCAGGGAGACCGAGCTCAGAGCGGGTATGAGGAACGAAAACCTGGTCTTGGGTCATATGTCCGGTGGAGGCATGGTGCTTAGCATGAGTGATTCTCCACGAATGGTAGGGAACGCCGAGTCTGAAAACATCACGTGTGAGGAAACGCGAGCCTAAAAATAAAAACCTGGGGAGAAACGTACGCGGAGTGGAGGATGAAGCCGACGGTGTTGTTGATGGCCTTGGACTCGGAGAAAGCCTGGTGGCCACACTCGTGGGCGATGACCCAGAGGCCAGTGGCGAAGAGACCGGTCCAGAAGGTATACACAGCCCAGAGAGTGAATCTGGCGAACGTGTACGCGTAGGGGTGGGGGAGCTGGATCACGGCTGGATCGATGAAGGTGTCGAGGTACTCTGCGGCCTTGTAGATACAGCCTATGACGAAGAGGTCCCAGAAACTAGATGGTGGTTGAGCACATGGTCCACGATGGGATAGCAACAAAGAATAGCGCACATGTAGAGACTGCCGTGCAGAGCAGAGCGCTGGAAGCAGTGGGAGCTGTAAAGCAGACGTTGAGCTGGCCACTCTGGGGGTCGACAGCAACTGCAAGGACTCACGGAATGCAGCCCAGCAGCTCCTTCATCGGGATGTTGGGGACGGGGTAGACGCCCTGCTCGACGGTGGTGAAGGCCTTTGGATCACCCTTTTTCGCCATGGTCGCTGCTGCCCTCGATGAAAAGAAAGAAAATAAAAGAAAGAAATCGAGGCCCTCCTGGGTATCTGAGGGGAAGAGACGAGCGACGTGCAGCTGGCACTTCGCTTATTTTATTCCATTCGATTTTATGGGGACATTTTTTGATCGGCCAATGCCGAGCCTCCCATTGAGCAGTCCCCTATGCCACCTCCATTGCCACGTCCCCCTGCCGACATCTCCTCCGCCTAGCCCTCAGCGCTGTCAATAAAATCACACTACATTCCTACCTCCACTTTCTAGGCGCCCTAGTTATCACGAGCTCGCCAGGTTCCACTCCGTTCGAGAGCAGCATCCGCCCCAAAGAATCCACGGTAGCTCCTGATGGCCGACATAGCATGTCATCCGTCAATGTTCGTGAGCCAGGGTCAGACCATAGTGTACAACAATTATTCAATGTCCAGCTAATATGCGAGTGTAAATACAAGTCCGAGATGCTAGTATGCTTATTGCAACGCTGTCAGTCGCTGCGCCACACCCTGCAGGAAGAGGAACCCGTCCTAGAAGCTTTGGTTAGTCGAGTCCGGAGACAAGTCAACTCCGTCCTTACCTTTGTGATGGACCTCCCGACACATTTGTTTGTGACCTTTGCAAAGTCTGCGACGAGCACGGCGAGTGCTTTATTAGTCCGAGCGTTCTTCACATCGAACCGAAGACGGGCAACTACGCCAAGCTTGGCGTGAGCAGGGGCCCGTTCATTGAACGCATCATTACCAAACGATCGTGCCCGTGTTGGTCTACAAGTAGACGGTCAGAAACGACCACTTTACGAAAAGAAGAGAATAACAAACTTGTTCGGATGAATGAATACCGAAGGGTCATCCAGTTGCTTGTAAAGCACGTCCAAGAACCTCGACGCCTCCTTGGTCAACGTCTTCGAACTGTTCATCTGCAAAATCTTCACAAATTCTTGAACAAGTTTCGCCAATGTTGCATTGTCCACAGCGCGAGACGCTTTATGCGACAGATCAGCGAGTAGGACAGCCTTGGACTTTCCGATTGCTGGTAGGGATTCGTTGTCTTCTGTTGCCGTCGAATTCTTTCCAGCCCTTTCTGCCGATTTAGCCAACGCATCTTTCGCTTTCTTGGTAGCCTCCTCGACGTTGGTGCGGTCACCCAACGCAGGCCGTACTCCCAGGTTCAGGTTTGTCAATCCATGGAGGATACCCTCCATCTCCTCGCGTGCAAGAGCAGGACGAGGTGCCCGGAGAGGTGTGTTGAACGGCTTGGCAGCATTCACCTAGCCGAAATGAGCATCAACCGCAGCAGACAACGTAAGTATTTCCTTACCTTTGGTGCAACTGGCGGCCAGATGAAATCCGCCTTCCCAGAATACCCGTTCTCGATAGCCAGACTCCTGAAAGATTCGATCCACTTGGCGTAGTCCGGACATTGCTCAAATTTGAGTTTCCGGGTGTACCGCAAAAAATCTTCAAACTCGACTGGGATACCCCGACATAGGTCTTCGGGCCGTGCCAGTTGCTTTTCAGCAATCAACCGATCGTGGGCTTCGTCGGTTTTTGGGACGCCGTTTCTTGTCCAAGAAAGACCTCGAGGTGTTAATAGATGGATGAACATCAAGCCTGCGGCCTCGAGGTCATCGCGACGAGATGGAACTGGAAATAGTCAGTCCACGTCGGGCTGGAATACACGAAAAATCGTACCTCGTCCGCGACAATGCACATTCACAGAGCTAGGATTGCGTTCGTCCGAACGTCAGTTATTTCAGCAAGGCTAACAGTGAACACTATTCACCTGAACCAATAGTTTCCAATGAAATCACGTTTCTCCCGACTGTCAGGTATATGTCGGTTGGTATGAGGGTCGAGATACCGCTTCGAAAACCCAAAATCAATCATAAAGATCGTTTTCTCGTTCGGAGGGAGCCCGACGACACAATTTCCGAGCTGAATATCTCGATGCAGCACCGCGCGGGTATGCATAGTCTCTAACCGAGCGATCTACACCGCCAAAAAGAAAGGGGAAAAGATCAGCGAAATGCCCGGCCAAGAGAACTCGGAGAGGAGGTTGTACTGACGAGCTGCATAGCTATCGAGCACACACTTCCAAGATCCATAACGTCCTTTCCGCTCTTCCTATATAAGCTATCCAGACTTGCGCCCAGTAGATCGATGGCAAGGTAGTCCCAGTTTCCTTGTATCCCGCTGTCATATAACCGGGGCATGCCCTTGCCTCCTTGCAGCAGAGGGTAGAGGTATCGTTCGTACCGGTTCGTAGGACATTCATGATCGACGCGTTGGACTTTTAAGGCTACGACTGAGCCGTTGTGGAGATGTGTTGCGCGGAAAATTGAACCTAACGAAGATCGGTCAGGGTTTGTTGTGTTTGCAGAGCTGGAAAGGGCGAACCTGAGTAGCCTGAACCAAGTGTTTCTTCCAGGTAAAAGTTTGCGATGCGTCGAGGAATAGCTTCTTGTTCTGAGGGGTTTTGGTCATCAGAGTTTGAGCGTGCACTCGTAGCAGAGGAATAGTCACTTTCGGGCATGTTGGATGAGTAAAAATCACCCCGTCAGGCGACGGTTAGAGTGCAATTCGAACTTGGACGGCGAATTGGTGGTCTTGGCCTTCAAAATTGGGCTGGTCGCTGTTCGCAGTAGTCTCCCTGGCCAAGAGTGCCCTGGCAATGATACTGGAGAGCGTTTGCTTCGCTGTTCACGGCTTCAGCTTGTAGAATGAGGAACGGCGCGACATGAACCAAGTCCATCACATAACACGCGCCAGTCATGTGACTCTTCGCGTGTGAGAGCACGTGCGCCCCAAATTGATGCCATCTGTCCCGTTCAGGGCGGCGCTTCCTCTGGCCCGAACTGCCCTTTTCCTCGTCTCAACAACTGAGTTCATGTCATGAAACTGCAGCCTATGCAGGTCACCCGGCGAAAATACCCGCGATAGCACGCCCTGCGTTGTGGTGCAATTGACAGCGCCTACTTCATTATCTGACTGAGATGACTGGCCCAATGACATATGGAGCTGCAAACATCTGGAATTTCGGAAAAGCTGTACCCTCGAAATCCAGAGTTCCAGGCTATAGTTCTGTATCGATATCTCCGCATCGGATGCGATTGGCCGCTTCGAAGGCTCAGCGATGTACCCATTGCCAGGTGCTGCTATTGGCTTCCCAAGAGGGCCAAAAATAGGATTCGTCATTGTTTCTCCTTGTGTCTGGGACCTAGGCCTCCTCCAATGCTATATAACCCTTGCAGCTGAGACTATGGGTCTGCCAATTTTCTACCCATACACGCTTTTTGCGACCACCCCAACATCTTCTTTCATCTCCTATCTGTGATATTCGTCTAGCTGACGATGTCAACCTCATCTTCGACCACCGATGCCCTCCATGCTCAAGTCGACCGCATGCGCCTGGAGATACAGTCTCTGAGCTCTGAGCAGGGCAAGGAGCAGATATCTGTCGGCAACTACCTCCTCGCTAGGCTTCAGCAGCTTGGCGTTACAGTGGGTATACCCTCGATGATACGGCTGCAGTCTCATAAGTGACATCATCCATTTATCTCCCTCCAGCATATGTTTGGAGTACCTGGAGACTTCAATCTCGCATTCTTGGTGCGTTTTTTGGTTCTTGCTCCAGCTTCGCATCTGATAATGGATGGATCGTGTAGGACCTGGTTGAGGATAACCCCTCCATTGAATGGGTCGGCAATTGGTAGGCTCGCCTTATCGGTTCTCGAAAATGTATTGTGCTAATTACGTCGACTTCCAGCAATGAATTGAACGCAGCATACGCTGCTGACGGCTACGCCCGCGTCAAGAACCAAGGTTTGGGCGTTGTGCTTACAACCTTTGGAGTTGGCGAGCTTTCTGCTACGAATGGTATCGCTGGAGGTGCGTGTATCGTTTCTATCCACATTCAGCTCAAACATGCATGCTAACAGCGCCACAGCGTTCTCCGAAATGGTGCCAGTATTGTCTATTGCCGGTGTTCCGAGCACTGTGCAGCAGAAGAAGCATTATCTTTTGCACCACACTCTCGGCGATGGCAGGTAAGGAGCTCTCATGACATGAAGGCCCACGTTTGCTCACTCATTACGATGCAGATATGACGCCTACGCGAAAGCAGCCGAGCAGTTTACGACGCACCAAGCACATATTAAGAATGCGGCTACCGCTGCGGTCGTCATCGACGAAGCTATCGTGCAATGCTTGACAAAGGCGGGTCTTCATCGCGCGGCTTGATACGATCCGACGAGTTAACATCTTGACAGACTCGCCCAGTATACTTGACCCTCCCTACCGACCTCGTATATGCCGAAATATCTTCCGAGCGTCTCAAGACCCCCCTCTCCCGAAATATACCCTTGAACGAGCCCTCGAGCGAGGAGTTTGTCCTTGATCAAATAGAAACTCGCGTCAAGGAAGCTGGTGGAGATGCTGTTGTCCTTGTGGACGCTTGCGCTATCCGGTACAACATCAAGGCTGAGGTTATGGAATTCCTCAAGCGCACTGGATTCCCCGTTTACGCTGCCCCCATGGGTAAAACCGCTGTTGACGAAGACTGGGAAAGGTATGGTGGTGTAAGTATTATTTTGTTCCCTTGGGAGAGTTTGTTCAAGTTGCTGACTATGGTTTAAAGATCTATGTTGGCTCTATCACCGACCCAGTTATCAAGGAAAACATCGAGAAGGCAAAGGTGATCATATCCATCGGGTCCTTGCAGTCAGATTTCAACAGCGGGAACTTTTCGTATAACATTCCTGTCCGTCGTCATATCGAAGTAAGCACCAGGAGCTCTCTATCCGTTGGCCTGCACTCATTCCATCGTCAGCTTCACTCAGACCACACGCAAGTGCAGTACGCCCAGTATCCGGGCATTGGCTTCAAGCAGCTCCTGCCCAAGCTCACTGAGCGTTTGGAACAATTCCACTCCACTGCCAGTCAGATTCCAGTTGCCCCTTATGTTGCCCAGCTCCCGTTAGATTCTACCCAGGTCATTACTCAGCGCTGGTTCTGGCCTCGTGTGGGAGCTTACTTCAAGTCCGGCGATCTCATTGTGACTGAGACGGGCACCGCCAACTTTGGTATCCTTGACGTTCCCCTTCCTCCCAAGACGATGCTTGTTAGTCAAGTTCTCTGGGGTAGTATCGGCTGGTCAGTTGGTGAGTGTCTTTTTTGATGTCCTCAAAGCCTCGAGAAAACTCATATTTTCGTGCAGGTGCATGCCTCGGAGCTGCGCTTGCTGGAAGAGAGCTCAATTACGGGCGAACTATCCTGTTCGTGGGCGATGGCAGTATGCAGCTCACTGTGCAAGAATTGTCGCCGATGATTCGCTTGGGTCTCAAGCCTATCATTTTCTTGCTTAACAACAGCGGTTATGTGATTGAACGGACGATTCATGGGAAGCACAGGTAGGCTAATCCCGAGGCTCATTTAGTGAAAGCGCTGTTCGCTAAATTCTGTTTTCTAGGAAATACAACGATATTGCTGACTGGAAGTGGACCCAGCTGCTGGACGTTCTCGGTGACAGGAAGACGGAAACAAAGTCATACAAGGTTTCCACTCGAGACGAGCTCGACGCGTTGTTCCAGGATGAAGTCTTTTTGAGCAACAAGACTATAACTCTGGTCGAAGTCACGATGGATCGTCTGGATGCGCCTCGTCTTCTCTCTGCCCAGGTAGAGATTGCATCGAAGACCCAGTGGTAAAGGGTAAAGATTTGAATCAGGGACTTTGATTGTGTCGTTTTCAATGGACATTTTGTAGTATATTCCAGAGATAAGATTAGATGTACTTCGTACTCGGGAAATTGATGGGCCTTTCGGCAACGGGTTGGTTTGCTGTCATCGTCATCGTCGTCGAAAGTGGCCAATTCATGGCCATGCGCACTCTAGCTAAGAGGGTTTTCATCAATGGACGACCCAAAACCGCGCTAAAATGGACTGCAGCAGTTGCTGTGGGGTTGGCGGCGGTCACGGTCAGGCCGGCTATTGTCAGCAGGTCCACAGGTCTGCTCTCGGCAGGTCACTGGCACTCGAGTTATTGGACTGGAGATATCCGAACTCTGGCAGCACAAACTCAGAGGCGTTTCCTCACGAATTCCATCCCTCGATTTTCCATCTTCTCTTCTTTGACTTCATCGCTGCCCAAGATGTCCTTGACCCCACCTCAGCCGCCCCCAGTGTGGAACCATAGCGCCGAAGATATCGTGCGCTATACCAAGGAGGCGATTGAGAAGGATCGCGCAGTGCAGGATGCCGTTGGCAAGCTCGATCCCAAGGATTGTACATTCGAATCGGTACGAGAGCATCGTTTATCACTTCTGGAATTCCTTCCTGACCATTCACTAGGTCTTTGTGAGTACCAAGCACCACCGATCTCCTAGAGGGACTCTCATTGCTATGCTGCGGATGGGTAGTTGAAACTGGCACAAGCGGACGCAGAAATCGACCGTGTCACCGAACCACTGTCCTTCTACCTCAATGTTTCTCCCAACAAGGAGATTAGGGATGCTTCGAACACGGCCGACTCGCTGTTGCGCGACTTTGCTGTGGAGTCGTCCATGCGTTTGGACGTGTTCAATGCAAAGACCGCCGCTGAGAAGAACATCAAGGATTCTGGGAAATGGGAGAAGCTCTCCGATGAGGACAGGCGTCTTATTGATAAAATGGTATGTGGCGGTCCTGCATGCGTGCACGCGAATACGAACGATATGTGCTCAATTCTGATTCGCGCTTATACTATTGTAGGTTCTGGATGGTACTCGTGCTGGATTGGGTCTTCCTGAAGAGAAGAGGGAAGAACTGAAGAGTCTGAAGAAGGAACTATCGCAAACCTGCCTCGAGTTCAGTGTACGTGATTAGTATTGGTTTATCCTGTGCGTGCATGTGCTCACCCATTTGATAGAAAAACTTTAATGAGGAGAAGGTTAGCCCACGTTTGCGTTGGCGCAGATCACCCGCTAACAGTAATCCTTTCAGTCGGTCATCACCTTCACAGAGGAAGAATTGAAAGGCGTTCCCAAGGACGTTGTATCGGGCTACGGCAAACGCGAAGAGGACGGCAAGACTGTTTACGATGTCACATACAAGACACCGGACATCTTCCCCATCGTAAGCCCTTCGTACTATCGCTGTGATAACGTTTTCCGACAATGCATGGTAGTTCAAATTCGCCGAGAACCCTACTACTCGTCAACTCGCTCAGGAAGGTTACGAGGCTCGATTGGAAATCAACGTTCCGCTCCTTGACAAGGTTCTGGGCTTGCGACGTCGCATTGCGGCACTGCTGGGATACAAAACATGGTGATTATGATCTCTATTAATCTCTTCCACTACTTACCCTTCCCTTAGGGCCGACTATATTACTGAAGTGAAGATGATCAAGACCGGCAACGGTATCAAAACGGTAATGAGCCCACACCATCGTTGTCAAGATAAATTGTCTAATACATGCACATTCAGTTCCTTGATGATTTGGAGAGCAAGCTGCGACCTGTCGGCGAGAAGGAATTGTCCATCCTTCTTGACATGAAGAAGAAGGAACATGAGGAGGCAGGCCTTCCCTTCGACGGAGCGTTCTACCTCTGGGACTACCGTTACTACGATCGGAAGTACATTGAGAAGACCCTGGACTTGGATGATATGCTCGTGAAAGAGTATTTCCCTGTCGCCGTGGTTGTGCCAACCATTCTGGAAATCTACCAGAACCTCCTCGGTGTGCAGTTCTATCCTATCGAAGGAACTGTCTGGCATCCAGGTATTTGATCTATCCATGTTTATCCCCCGCTTTCCCTCTGATAATTGTCGGCAGAGGTTCAGCAATTCGCTGTCTGGGAAAAGGATGCGAAGGATCAGTCTGGCTTCATCGGTTATTGCTACCTGGACCTCTTCCCTCGAGGTTTGTGCTATCTCACTGAGACTCTGGCTTTCATTTATGCTTCGTTTGACAGAGAACAAGTACTCGCACGCAGCTGTTTGGGGTCTCCTCAGCGGCTTCAGCAATCCTGATGGTTCCCGCAACTACCCGCTCGCCGCTATGGTCGCTAACCTTGCTAAACCGACTGGCGATAAGCCTGCTCTCATGACCCACGACGACGTCGTGACATTCTTCCACGAGATGGGTCACGTATTCCATGGCTTGTTGAGTAGCACCAAATATGCCAGATTCCATGGAACTAGGTGCGTTGTGGGACCGATCGATCTGAGATGGGACTCATACTCATCTCGTTCCTAAGCGTCGCCCGAGACTTCGTTGAAGCACCGTCGCAAATGCTGGAGAACTGGTGCTGGGAACCCAAGGTGCTCGAAAAAATGTCGAGTCATTACAAGACTAAGGAAGCTTTATCTCCCGAGCTTATCGACAAGATTATCAAGAGGTGCGTGTCTATGTTCTATCGGCTGCGGCTCATTTGACACTGCTCGCAGTCGTTACGTCAATGTCGGTCTGTTCTATCTTCGTCAACTCTTCTTCGCAAAATTCGACTACAAGGTCCACACTGATCAAGGTCAGCCATGTGCTATCGTGCCGGCTCCGGTGTCTGACGCTAGGTGTTTGAATACAGAAAGGGAAGACTATACCAACCTTTGGTGCTCTCTTCGTGAAAAGGTGTCTTTGGTCAAGTCGAAGAGGTTGTGCCCTGGCCAAGGCACCTTCGGGCACATCACTGGCGGTTACGATGCAGGCTACTATGGGTACTTCAATCTCCACCATTGACACTTCCCCTTATGCGAAATTGACTCACCTTCGCAGGTATACCTACTCCCTGGTCTTTGCTGCGGACATGTATCGTGAGTCACGCCCTAGGGTCAATCTTTTTTCATACCAGATTCTCACCGCTCCCTTTCAGGCACTGTATTCAAAGCTGACCCTCTTGATCCTGCACGCGGCAAACAGTACCGTGACAAGATCCTTCGCTGGGGTGGTAGCAGGGAGGAATTGGATTCGCTCAAGGTATATCTGAAAACGTTTGCAGCTCTTGTTAGCGGATTCGAGCTAACACGAAAACCTCTGCAGGACTTCCTCGGCAGGGCACCGAACAGCAACGCATTCCTGGAAGAAGTCTTTGGAACAGTACCAAAGTCAGCCAACCTCTAAACCCCCATGTGAATCGTATCATAGGACAGCACATAATGCCGGAAAACATCACTACCCCTTTGTATTTTAGGGATGGGGACGATAGTGTGAATATATACACACGCAGTACGGAGACTATCCAAGGCGAACACCTTTGACCACCTTCGATATACCCGATGCCTCTCCGTCGTACCGACCACCCGTCGAAGCAAGACCACCCTTGAAGATGGCTTTTTGAGACGAGACCTTCTTCTTGGCCTTTTCGAACTTCTGCCGCTTTTTGACACGGGGGTTGCGGACTGATTTTGAGCGGTGGGGTGTTAGTCCCCTGTTCTTCAAAATCGCCCGTGTCAGGGACCGAGGTCCTGTTGAGTCTTCCTCTGTGAAATCAGGCCTGCGAGATCGGCGTTAGTGCAAAGGTTCTCGGAGGGGCAATAAGCGGGACATACTTTTCCGCTGCTCGGGCAGCCTCGTACTCCGCCTTCTTCTTCGCCTTCTTGTCAGATGATTTTTTCTTGATGAGTTCGTAGTATTCGTCGGGGTTGTCGTCCCCAGACTCATCGTCATCGCTATCGGCGCGTTTCCGTTTGTCTGAAGGCATCTCAGGGTCAACGTCGTCCAAGTCTTCGCCTCCCTGTTTCGCGAGACGGTTCTTAGTTTCCTGGGCCAGTCGAAGATCTTTATCCTTCTTCCGTTCGCGGTAGGGAATATCGTCGTCGCCACCAGCGGCCTGGTTGCGAGCAGCATTACGACGGGCACTGGCACTCTCGATCTTGGACGTATGGAACCGCAACGTCTTTTTCCGTGCGCTCTTGTCTGCAGCATCCGCGTCTTGTAGATGCGTAGCTTCGCCGTACGCATCCTCTGTTTCAGAGGTTTTGTTGCGAGATGCAGACTTCTTCGTCGACGGTACCCATTCAGGCTCTTCAAGGTCAAATATTGGTTCAGCAGCCTCTTTGTCGACTTTCCGTTTCTTCTTGGGTGGAAGCTTCTCTTTCTTCTCTTTGGCTTTGGTTTTCTGTTTCTTCGGCAGAGTAAGATCATCCAACTCGTCCTGCTTTGCATCTGCCATGAGTTCATCGAGCTCGTCATCGTCCAGTCCGTGCCTCCGGATCTCTTCCCACAGCGTGCGTGAATTCATACCGCCATCAAGCAAATTGTCCCATTTCATTTCAACGCCGTAGGGATCGTCGGAGAAGTCGTCATCTTCAGACTCCTCACCGTCCGACGCAGCAAAATCGAGATCTTCGAGAGTAATGAGGGCCTGCTTCAAAGTAAGGAGCCGTCGCACGATGGGATGTGTTTGGAGGAGAGTAGGCTTTTCGGCATATTTTTGAGAGGCTCGGAGATGGAAGTAGAATGCCAAAAGAGTCGAGTATGAGAGTAGAGTTTCTGGATGTAATGGTAAATCGGGCATGCCACACTATTCAACTGTAAAGCTTACGGTAGTGGAGGTGGAGCATCCCAAGGCTCAAGGCGTCGGGGTCTTCATTTTCGATCCTGAGTTAATGTCAGCAGAAGAGAACGAAGGGCAGTTATCTACACGTACTTTCCGATATGCTCCTGGGCCCGAAGGAGCTTCTCGGTAGTATCCTCCCAATCCCGAGCAAGGGCGACGGTCTCAGGATTGGTTCTTTCAAGATATCGCAATAAGTCTTTAGGGTCCGTCGGGAGGACTGGCGCAGAAGCCGGCTTGGGTTCCTCCAGAGCTAGACTGCGCCAAAGAGTCAGAAAGCTTTTCGCAACGGACACAAAGTACCTTGCACGCACTCGATATCATCCTTCTGGATTTCAACAATATCATTCAGACCGAAGTCTTCATCGTTCAAATCCTCCCTAGCTTTCGCTTGGAGTCGCTTAGCTTCTTGCTCTTCAAGCTCATGGCCTTCCTCGTCTTCCGAGTCGAGCTCGTCTGCATTCGAGTTGTAATAGGCGGCCTTTCCGCGACCCCAGCCTTCCTCCTCGGGTTCTTTCTCCTCTTCATCCTCGTCAGAAGATAGCCCACCCTTGCCTTGTTTCTTGCCCTTCCCCTTCTTCTTCTTTTCCGCCTTTTTGGGTTCCAGCACGCCGTCCTCTTCTCCAAAGTCGTCGTCTTCAAACCCGTCCTCGTCCTCATCAACATCGTCTCCCAGACCTTTTAGTCCAAAGACCTCTTCCTCTTGATCTTCATCATCATAGTCCTCGTCCCCCTCGAGGAGAATTTTGTCTCGGCCAGTATGAACTTAACGGAAAGAGTGTATTAGCAGAGCCTTCCAGTCGGTAATATCTATACACACATTGATCAACCTCGTCCAAAGGGATGTCATCCACAGTGTTCCATTTTTTGAGAGTCGCGTCCGACCTTTTGAGTTTCTTGGGCTTGGCTGGGCCACCTTTTGCCTTTCCCGAACGTCGACGAGGCATAGCGAAGAAGGATGAGCACAACGGAGCGCGGTCTACACTGAAGTCGCCGCCATCAATATTTTTTGGTAATCCCCACGCGATTGATGCGCTCTCGGCGCCTCACACGAGCACATCTCCCGCCACCGTCGTGCTCATTCAAAGTGTCACAGTTGCGCAGCAATGTCATTTAACAGCTTGCAGACAAATCCAGATGATTGCATCGTCTCCCGAACAGCCCGAGCGACTTAAAGTTAGTACAAACAAAATATAGCGCATGGGGGGCAGCGAATCGCGATTATGGGTTTAGGGCCACCAGTCTCAAGGATACAGACAAGGGAAACTGAAAGAAAGAAACGTTCCAGGAATGAGGGGACCAGCAGCCCGGTCAGCTGCACCACTTGTAAGAATGGGGAGCCCGGTACCAAGTAAAAGGCGAGTCAGGGTATATTCCGACCTGCCAGGTAACCCAATCTCATCTCCTTCAAAATTCGCGATCTAAGTACAAAAGGTCAGCCCTAACACCGTCTGGTAATCGGTATTACAAAAAGATGGAGGGATGGGTTTATTAATCTCCGAGAGAGAGCCGGCGTCAAGTATAATAACGACATGGGAAGAGATCGTGGTGGAAATGAAAGGCTTGCCACCTGATGCAAGGGACAGTATTATCGAGTCAAGGCTATGATGGAGGTAATTGAATGATTTCGACTTTAGAGGCGAGGTAGGAGGAGGTCCGGTGATGATGCCTTGAGGCATTGGGGCCTGACCGTCTCCCCGATAGCGTGGGCTGGAAGATCGGTCAGATGATACTTGAGGAGAAGCGGAGAGACTGGATGCCGACATAAACGCAAGAGGTGAGAAATGGGTTGTCAACAGCTGGGCTGGATTCTAACCAAAATGAAAAACCGCTATTAGCTAACCGCGAAGGGTGACAAGCTGGAAGGGATATCACACTTGGTTGAGCAGATGACCTTCCACCAGCCATGCACTGAGTCGTGGATCTGTCTGGGCATTGAATTGAATGGATGGAAGGGCCGCTGGGTACAAGATTTTGGGGTGCTGTCAAGAGCACGAGTGGTTTCCGTTCATTAACTTGGTTTCAGCTTCGTTTGGCACCTTTCGATGACGATGACTCCCTGTAATCACAGGCATTATCCATAGGATCAGCGTAATCCTGAAAAAGATGCTCATGATCACCGACTCACTCTGGAGAGATAGTGTTCTTCATAATGGTAAGCTTCCCACTGGACGCGGCATCTACCATCTGCCTCTCGATGGATTTCGAGATCTTAGCGGATAGGGACTGAATAAGGAACATAAGCCCTCCATTCAGTGTCGAAAAGCAAGTCTTGCCCACCTGTTGCATTTTGGCTTGCTTCACAAGACCGGCTTTCTTGGGTGCAATTGCCCTCTGGCCTTTCTTGGTGTTGGCCGCTGCCTTGTGTGCATGACGGGCATTAGGCCCCTTCATCTGCAGTCCTTTCGTCTTTCCTTGTACCATGATGGAGAATCGTGAAGTGTCGTCGTCGGTCCAGTGAGAGTTGAGCGATTTGTGTGCGCTTGAGAAAAGCAGTCACGTGCTCCCAACCAGAAATCCCGCCGTTCGCCGAACAGGGTTCCTCATCATCGTCCACAGCGAGCTCCCCCTTGTCGAGTTGGTGAGGAATGCAGGTCGTCAAGCCCAATCCATTGCGCATGCAGCGCATAGCCCGGTTTGGAAAGGCATGTCGCTCTGGAACACTTTACAGGCCTGGCTCATCCTGAACGCACCTTCAATTTGACAGCGGGCCCTCCATGACCTGACCATGCTTCCATCCCAGAAACCTATCGTCTCCTCAGGTCCTCCAGGATACAGTGCAGTATCGGGTCACACTGTTACAGTCTTTGGCTCTACGGGCTTCCTCGGTCGTTACCTTGTATCCAAGCTCGGTTAGTTGTCAATGACCTCGGGTTGGATGTCGACGCGCTCAATTGTGGATTCTCTATCCTCTCTATAGGCAAAGTTGGCACTCAAGTCATTACCCCTTACCGTGACGAGGATGAAGCCAGGCACTTGAAGCTGATGGGAGACCTTGGCCAAATCGTCCGAATGGTATGTTTTCCTAATCCTGGAAGTTTTGTATGTAGTTAAACTCGGAAACCAGGAATGGGACATCCGCGACGAGCAGTCCATTGCTGAGTGCCTTCGCCACTCCGATACAGTCTACAACCTTGTTGGCAGAGACTACCCCACAAAGTACGATTATTCCGAATGGTTCGACCATTCCATCCATCTAACTCGTTTTATAGGAACTTCAGCTACGAAGATGTGCATGTTGCAGGCCCCGAGCGCATAGCCCGTATTGCTGCTGAAAATGGTGTCTCCCGTTTCATTCAAGTCTCCCACCTCAATGCCGACGTCAACTCGCCATCCAAATTCTATGCAACCAAGGCTGAGGGTGAAAACCGTGTCCGGGAGATATTCCCTGACGCGACTTTCATCCGCCCGTCATCAATGTATGGCTACGAGGATAAATTCCTCACCAACATGGCGAGTAAGTACTTGCTGAGCCTTTGGGTGATGAAATTGTACTAATTTTCCTGTCAGTCTGGGCAATCTGGTGGAAGCTGAACAACGCCGAGACGAGGGTCCGCCCTGTCCATGTAAGTGTTTTATTCCGAGCACTCCAACTGTCTGTAACATATGTCTGGAAGGTCATGGATGTTGCTCAAGCACTCGCGAATCTCCTCAACTTGCCCAAAGTTTCTGGGGTAGTCAACCTACCCGGACCCTCAACGTTGACATATCAATACCTCTTGGATATGGTATCTAGCGTGACCTTGCGGCCTCCTTCCAAGGCGCCAACAGTGCCCAAGGCTGTCGCCGAAGCAATTGCTTCTGTTGGAAAGACCGTCTGGTGGCCCGCTCTGAGCCCCGACGAAGTTGCCCGCCGATTTATCGACGACTCGGAGGTTGCAGGAGACTGGAACACAGTCGGTATTGCCGAGCCATCTGAAATCGAGGACCATGCTATTACCTACCTCCGACGATACCGCTCAGCGTAAGTCTTATTTCAATGTCAGCGAATCTTGCTCACCCTTCTCGTTAGTGCCAACTTTGTCCGGCCGGTTGCTTTCCCATCTCGTCCAGACCTGACTGCTTCCGCTGTAAGTGCACCGCAGTTCTTTCCAAGTGGGGGCAGAGATTAACAAATAGGCAGGAGTAGACCAGACCAAGTCTTTCAATAGAGTAGCTTATGAATATATCGTTTCTGACTCACATTGAGTCCCGCGGGATATTGATTCGACGTGTGGAAAGCGAGAGCAACATAATCAAAATGAACTACTACTTTTGGAGTCGTATAAGGTGCGAAGGCGTGTTAGCCGTCTTCGTCTTCCAGAGTGGTGGGTGCACGGTGCATACATATTATACGAAAATACAAGTAGAGAGACAACGAAAGCGTCTAAAGGTGTGAGGGTCCGGACTAGAAACCGGGAGGAACGACGCCTCTTGGAGGCTGCTGAGGGTCTGGAATCGAGGGTCCGCCAGCGAGCATCTGTAGTAAAGTCGTGCGATTGAGTGGTTAGAGCGGAAAGGTTGCAAGGTTTGGACAGACCTGAGCTCCCTGCTGCTGCTCCAACATTTCCCGCTCCTGCGCGGCGAGTTTTGCGTCATCCTCGAGCACAAGCGCAAGAGGCAGGACCACGAGCAGTGCTGACGTGGTGACGATCCAGACGAGGTTTCCGACGACCTTGCCGGTCTTCTTCACAGCTGACGCTGTCTTGGACACCTTGGAGGCGATGGAGTGACGTGTGGAGGGCGGGACGATGTCTACGAGGGCGGCGACGCGGTCGAAGAGGGACTCGTCGACGGAGACATCGGACTCGACGGACGAGAGGGAGTCGGTTGAGCCAGTCCTGGAGGAGGAGGTGCTGGCGTAGGGGGAGTTGCGCTGCTCGTCCTTTTCCTCGACAATTTCGACCTTGACCATGGTGAATGGGTGATGACGAGCAGAGGCAGAAAATAAAATAATAAATAAAATAATGAAATGGGAAAAATGTGATTTGAATTGGGCTCGGTGCCGAACGGTTAGTGGACGGCACAGCCATTGTTGGCGGGGCGTTGCCGCTTCGGGCCCGGTGGCAGGTCCTTGTCGCTTACCAGGTTTGCGTTTGCTTGGCCTGAGGAATCTATTCCATGTATATATACATCTCTCTCTATCATTTCTAGTTCTCCCTCTCTCCCCATCCATGGACCACAATATCCACTACCAGGGCCATCCAGCCCCCCCGCACCACCAGCCAGGTCTGCCACCGTCCATTCTGTGTCGCCCTCATCGTTGTCTGACGCCCACAAGGCCTTGTTCTGCCAACACAGTCCGTTCAGAATCAGATCCACGAGCTCGCAAAGTCGCTCCCGCCCCCGCGGAAGCAAAATACTGCCTGCGACGCTTGCAGGTGCTTCCGACCGCCTCCTTTCCACCCCTCGTTCGTTCAATCTGACAGTGCATCAGGTCCAGGAAAGTTAAGTGTAACAAGCTCCCGGGTCAGGACAAGGTGCCGTGTTCTCCCCTTACTTTCCATTCCATGTGTCCACTCATGTTCCTCCCTTTTCCGTGTCCAGTGTCAAGTATGGCTCGATCCCTCTTCTTCGATCAGCTTCCATTCTGACTCTGCGTGCAACCGTTAGCACTGTCTGTCCAAAAATTACCCCTGCACGTCCGTAATATGTGCTCTCTTTCCTGGGAATGGGGCAGTGACATTCTTGTAGACACTTTGTCCAACAAGCCACGAGCGAGAAGAAGCGCAGCGCCACTATTTCACGGAGACCGCGAAACCTCAGCGCCAGCCATAGGTTTGTCCAACCCCTCCAGTCTCAAAATTCCGCTAACAACGTGGAATCGACCTATTTATTGGCCCTTCCCAATTCATCCGTGTTCTCGACCCACACAATTGATTTTTTCAGCGCTCTTTCATCCAAATAGTGCGTGTTCATTCTTTCTCCATCAGAAGACCCCTAGTAAACAATAACTACCTTGTTAGCTCCCCTCCGGAACAGTCGCTGCCATATCCACTTACCCCTACAGTCCCTCAACTGCCCCTCAATGTCAGGTTCGGTTTCCAACCGCACATCACCCCTTCCACACCAACGCGGGAGGTTCTATTGTATCTATTTGCCCCCCCTGAGAGGTACACTCCCGATATTTGCCTTGGTATGATTCTTACCGACTGTCTTTAGAACAATGGACGGTACGCCGTTCTCGCTAAACCGACTCAAGTCTCCCTACGATGCCTGGGGAGAGCTGGCTTCAAAATTGGAAAATGAAAGTTTTAGAGCTGAGTAAGTGCTTAAATGAAACATCTTATCTTGATTGGCACATGTCGCTACGCCACACAAACCATTCCTTCCTGGACGGTGTTCGATGACTATCTTGGTTACATGGTCACTGCCATGTTCTCAACCATCTCACCCGTCGGCCAGCTTTAATGCCCCTCGCTGACTGAAAACTCCAGGTTCGCACTAGACCTCGTGGAAGTATTCTTCCAGATTGTGCACACTCGCCTGCCCCTCCTTAATCCCGAGCAATTTCGTAATCGTTTGGGCCTTCACCCGTCAAGCCTCCCTTCGGATGAACGTCCACTCCATCCAGCCCTCGTAGCAACCGTGTTGGCGTGGGGCACCAAGTTTTCCGAACATGACTTACTCGTCGCTGACAGGAAGCGACCAGGGGGTCAAAGTTTTCTCGCCAAAACCCTCATCGACCGCGCACGCGATCTTGCAGAGTCGTTGAGAGTGCACCGGATTCCTTCGACTGAACACGTCGTCATCTCTCTGCTTATTGAGCCTCTACAGAGTCGTAAGTGCTATGGCGTTATCCACGGCTGTGCATACCTAGTTCTCATCCTATTCTCGCAGAAAATCCGGATGACCAGAATGGTAAGCTCGCATTTATCATTTTTTTCTCATGGATCTCATTTCATGCTGGTTAATGTATTCTTTTCAAGGGTATCATGGGTTCTGGCTGACGTCTGCAACCCGGCATCTGCTTCAGCTTGGGGTAAGCCACATAGTCATGCTCGCTTCCTCCGAAGCTATGGTTATTCCGCCTCCCGCTGCCTACTTGACTGATTTACTTTCTTCAATGCACAGATCAATCATAAATCAAAGATGGCCGACATACAGGACCCGGACAATCGGGGAACTATCATTTTTGCTTGGTGGATGACGTGCCTATGCGATGCTTATGCCTCAGCATACTACCGCCGGAAACCGATCCTAGATGATGAAGACTACGACATAGACTTCTACACCGCAGGTCCTGTAAGCGAGGAAGGTAGTGATGGCCAAAATCCAGGTCCTTCTCCAAGGGAGCAGTTAGAGGTGCGTCGTCTGTTTTCTCGATCGTGTTCTCTTAAATTGATGATTATTTGTAGTTCTTGGTACGTTTTAGGCATTTGTTTTGCCCCAATGACAACACTGAAACAACTGTCAGGGTTACTACAAAGCGGCACATTCGCTGGCACGAACGGCGCGTCAGATGTCCCGCCAGCTTTGGAAACCGTCAGTCGACTCTGATGGAGTGCCCTTTGAAACTCTTCTTACGTTCAGCAACTTGCTGTCTGAATGGCGAGATGAATATCTCAGTAGCGTTGGCGTGCCCGCAAACTACTCTGGAACATGGGATTTCGTATCCGTAAGAACTGTCCAAATGCTCCCGATAACGCGTCCGCTGAACTCCGAATACAGGCGGTTTCCTCGTGTGCGAGCGATGCTACCTATCATGTCATGTGGATTATTCTGTACAATGCCCTGGATGATTTCGGGATTAGGGAACTGAACGGATCGCCCAGTCCACCTCCTAATATCTCGCAGATCGATGCGGTTAAGAGGAAGGTGGTAGAGGAGGCACTTCATGGTGCGCTGCGGATAGCAGGGTTGGTAAGTTTTTTTTTCTTCGTCTTGCAAAGTTCCAGGAGAATGAACCCTGATGCATGCTTTCCAGGCTGGTGTTTTGACTTCGAATGGGTACCTTCGCCTCGATCCCGCAGTGATGCATGTCAGTTGCATCCAGGCGGGAACTTTCCTCGCACGACTTGGTCGGCCAGAAGTGGCCAACTGCATCGCGGGGCTTGAACAGTACAGCTACTCATACGAAGAAGCAGGGGAGCAGGCACGGGAGATGCGGAAATTGTATGAAGCAGTTAGGAACGGGGAAAGCGAGCTCAACCACATGGAGTCTGTTACACCGAGAATGGTGGGGCCGCAGTCAGTACCCCAGATGGATCAGCCACAACAAGCTGAAGCACCACTGGCAGGCCACGGTCATGGATCTATGATGACACAAGAGGCGCCATCCCAAGCTAACGGAAACGTGAGTTACCTAGTCTCGAACCCTCGATTCCCATATCTAATGTGATATGCAGGGGTTTTCACACAGTGGTCCCTTTTCGGTCTACGGACGATGAGCAAGGCAGACGCTACGCCCCCACGTTCGTGGCTCGCTTTCAATTGAATCCCAAACGCCCTTCCTTCCCGATCTCGACTGTACTTTTATAGCCAGTGTCCGCAGCCAGCCGATCTATGAAACCATTTGTCGCGTGTTGTCGTTCATGCTATCATGCTTTTTTGCGTCTTTAATTTGCTTCTGCCGCCGCTCTTCTCATCCTTCGACAGAACTTGTACCATATCCGTTCGCCTTCTCGATAAGGCAGATGATACCTTGCTTTCGTATGTCGCTCCGCAAATTTACGTGCTGTAGTGGTTGTGACGAGTTGCTTGCTTTTCGGTCGTGTACTATCGTCATCGGACTTTCCCTTCACCATCCTCCTCTCGACGGACACTTCTTACTCGGTCGCTTCGTTTCCTTTCTGTCGCTTGTCAGTAGTGTGCTATGCTCGAAGTTTAATACTATAGAGCGATGACGAAACACAAACGTCGATAGACAGACTACCTTGCGCACCGGACACAAAGGATATCCAAACTGTCATATTCTGTATGTCATGATCTCAAACGATATGGTTTTCCATGGGTCCCTCGGGAGGGTCATGCTTCCCCGTGCACAGCCGGAAGAACCGAAGATACTACATACTCTGGGTTGTAGATGGTAAACTGTATGTCAAGGTCATGCTTCCGGTCTGTCTTTCCGTTTGTCAGGCAGACAGGCAAATCTATCATCTCTGTAGCGGAAGAGAAAGTGAGTTTGCTTAATCAAGCTCCTTGTGCAACGGTGCAAAGTCAGAAATCAAGGCCTTGCTGCGAAAAGGTCCTTGAAACGTCAAACGCCCCGCGATTGCACGGAATCCGTTCGGACCTTGACTTGCTGATAACTCGTTGCCGTCGACTTTTGTTTATTCTAGATCTACTTACATACGGGTAGGCGTTTGGACATAAGAACCGGTGAATTATCAAGGGTCCCGGCGGACCTCATGGCGCCACACTGGGCGCTCAATGTGTTCTTTCTGAACTTTCCAGGGTGGCAAATTAAATGAAAACTGTAACGACCTTTGACAAGCTAGATACGAGATGGTAGGTGGCCCCCGTCTCGGCCTTTGAATTTCTGTTCCTGTATTATTCGTGTCCACGGGAGTAACTACTGTGTCTTTCTTTCTTTCTCACTCCCGCTTTTCTGATGTTTTTTTATCGTGGAATTTTTGGCGACACAAGTTCGATATTCTGGTGCGATCACAGAAGTAAGTCCACTCGACACTTAAGGCAGGGGGGTGTTAAACGCCGTTTCAAGTTGGTAGGGTGTGGGTTGGCCATATGACCACGAAACAAAGAGAAAATTGTGCCGCAGAGTCCCCAAGAGTGTCTATGTATGGGGTTGACAACCCCAATGTCCCTATCGTCGGACTACGTCGGACCAAGCTTATCGAGTGGGTCAGGCAACCACTGACTGTGCGCAGTGCCAGTGCCCTGAATTTCATCTGATATAGAACGACCGTCTCTAGCGTGTCAAAGATAAGTAGAGGTTTTTTTAATATCCAGGCGCAGTACATAGTAATTGAAGGGCATCTCTTCGTTCCAATGCAATGGCCGGTGGATACCCGGCCAGGTAAACTCAGAATTCGAAGTTCGACTACTAATGTCGTGACCCTCGGTAGGTAAAAACTGGAAGAGTCGATATAGACACACAATTCACGAGAACGAAAAAAATAGAGTTTGAGCCCTAATGTGAATAGGCAAAAGATAAGATTTTGGGACGTGAATGAGGAGAGAGAAATGAAAGTGGGACTCGAAGTCTAGTGCACCAGGTAATCTACAAGTGATCATGTGTGGACGCCGTCCTTGACACTATCGCTCGTAAAAAAATTTCGATTCGAATGCGTTGAAACTACCAGACTGTGCATAATGCGGCATAAGGCATAATTGATATACAGTTTGTTGTGCTACCGTCCATTTGCTATGCGGAACACTCTTTCGAAAGGCTCATATGTAATGCGGCGTGGCTGGTGATACTCTGACTCTGACAAGTCATTTACTGATATACGTAGATGGTGTTGTCATTAAAATATGTAGATGCTGCTGCTGTGGTCTGTATGCAGATGTGGATGTAGTCGAAATAGAACGCCCCCGGACGAACACACAAATACACAAAGAAAAAACCGAAAAGTAGATAGAAGGTCGTTAAATAATTGCGGTTCACTGCGGTCACAACGGAGAAAAATGGGAAGATGTCGGGGTAGCACGCGGCGGAGGTAGAGGAGGGCCAGGGACGGTGCGATCGCAGGAGACCACTTTTGGATCGCACCGAATCCACTATGTCGTCGAAGGACCGGGCACGGAGGATCGAGTGGTGCGATGAGGAGGAGGGGAGATCCTAGTCCCTAGTGTAGGGCACACCACTCGCGTACTGGAACAGAGCGTGCTTAATGGTCGTTAGCGTGTCCCGTTCGTTATCTTCGATGATTGGCTGTTCCAAGGCGTCGAGGAAAAACATGAGGGTGTTGATGGCTTCCTCCGCTTGCGCAGTGGTTGGTACATCGGGATTGGCGGGCAACGGTGGGTAGACGAGGTAAGGTGGTGGTTGCTCCTCATCGATCATCGGCTGAGAATCGTCCGCAGTGGTCAGCTGGAGAGGTGGATGAACATGTTCCGATGACCATTCGGCTCCCTGATCATCGAGGCGTTGGAGTGATGTTCGCCCACTGTTGCCGCGCTCCCCAGGTCTCGAAGAATCGGAATCAGGTGAATCGGCCTGGATCAGGTCTTCGCTGGAGGAGCTCCCCGATGATGATGGAGAGGGGTAGGGGTTCGAAGAAGGCGGAACTAGGAGAGGGAGGGTGGTAGCTGATTGGAACCCATTGAGACCAGGATTGGGGTTCTGGCTAACTGGGGCATTCTTGACGCCCTGAGTCCATTTCCCCGATCTGATACCATGTCGATGCTTGAAGTTTTCTATCCATCCGGAGCTCGCTTTGAACTTGTCTTCGGAAATACGGAGCGTTTTTGCGATTTCAAGGGCTCGCGAACGAACGAGGGAGTCGCTAATGGAGGTGTCGTTGTCGATGCATTCTTGCAGCCATCTGCGCATAACCTCTTCCAGCTCAGGGAACTTGGACGGTCTGACGTTTGAACAAAGGAATCAGCGCCACGTTTTCCCTTTGACAAAGGAAAAGCGGATTTACCTATTCTTCGAATGGGTTTCCGCGCTATCGTCTACGTTCAGCCAATAATTCTTGTGTTTGAGAATCTTGCTGACGGTGGAGCGTTCGATTCCGTACTGCTCAGCGATGTCCTCCTGGCGCGCATTCTG
The DNA here is from genome assembly GCA_027579765.1 of Candolleomyces efflorescens. Classification (NCBI taxonomy): domain Eukaryota; kingdom Fungi; phylum Basidiomycota; class Agaricomycetes; order Agaricales; family Psathyrellaceae; genus Candolleomyces; species Candolleomyces efflorescens. The sequence goes on from JAMZDL010000121.1 coordinate 88,100, forward strand.
GTGCTCCAGGTGGTACAGGCAGATGCGTTTCTTCGCTTGGGAGTCGAGTTTCTTCTTGGTGTGTTTCTTGACACCCCGTTTCCCGGCAGTGGGAGGCAAAGAATCGGCGGGGAAAGGATATTGACCCATTGCGCTGGGAGACCCTGAGGCCCTATTGCTGAGCGGAGGAGATGGGGGTCTGCCGTCTAGATGGGTCGGACCACGATAATCGTTGTAGGGCATGTATGGGGAGCATATCGATCCCGGGGTAGCTGGCTGGTATGGGGACTGCATCTGTACACCGTCGAGGTTGGGGGGGATGGTAAGAGACAGCGGAGGCATTAAGTCCGCGCGCGCATCGAGCGGAGTTCCTGGACGCGAAATATCGTCCTGATCGACCTAGATTGAATGAAACACAAAGAAACATCACTCGTAAATGGCTGAGATGGCAGATGAGGACGAGTTGTCTGACCTCGTCCAACGAATCCGATATTGAGTGCCTGCGCCCGTGCTTGTAGCTGATGGAGAGCTGACGGTTGCGGGAGTTGCGGACGGGGCCGAGGAGGGCTTCGCGGGGCGAAAAATCTCCACTCAGACCCTCCGGAGGGGTAGAGGCACCGGAGGAGTTGGAGGAGTAGTCCAGCTGGGAAGGCAGCCTGGGCCCTGGCGAGGGCACTGACGGCGACGGCGACGGGTAGCTCTGGTCTGGCGGACGCTGTGTGGTATACATCGACGGCAGCTGGACTCTGCCGTACGCCGAGGCGGCCTGGGGCGATATGGTATAGTTTGGATAGATCCAGTTCTCGTCGCAGGCAGAGAGGGCTGCAGCGGCGGCGGCGGACGATGCCTGGCTAGCACATCTATCCGCACGATAGTCAGGCCTGTAGCAGGGATACTGGGAGTTAGCGACGACCTCCATGACGAATTGCGGGGATATGGGGGGAGGAGGGGAGGGAGGAGGGGACCGGGACTTTATAAGACGTACCTTGTATTATATTATTAGTGGTAGGGTGAGGAACCTCGTCAAAGGCTCAGCACGCCGGTTTCCAAATGTGGCTGTTGTTGGTGTCAAGTTTGCGGTCCTCCCTGGGCACTCGATTTTCGATGCTCTCCCGGGAGCAATACGAATCGAATCCAAATCGAATCGTAAATCTATCATATATCTGCCACACGCGGCTCTCGTCTGGCACTTGGACTCCAACTGCGTCCATTGGGTGCCACCTAATTTCCAGGGGGCTCGCGCAATCCAGATTCAATCTTCAATCTCTTGTTTTGCTTCCGCCAGCATCTCTGTTCATATGTCGACAACGGCGCGGCTTGTCCTCTCGTTTCAGGGCCAGTCAGTCGGTAACAACACGGGTTGTGTCCTCCCGAGCAGCCTCCTCAACCATCTATCTATACTTCTATCAGTGCACCCATGACCCCAGGCTATCGAACAATTTACCGACGTCGCTTCAGATGTCGCCCTGTCCAGCGTCTTCTCGTTTGGTTTACCAATTCAACGGCGCCGTGGTATTTCCATCCGGCGAGGGCGACAGTTCCAGGTCCATCATCCACCAAGCTCGACGGGACAAAGGTCACGTTGGGCAGCGGCCCCGGTTGCAGGAGCCGGACAAGCGCTGGCCTGTATCCACTGTTTTAGCCCGCAAGTTCTTGATTTGGACATACCCCCGCGAGAACCTCTTCTGTCCTTCAATGGGCAAAGCTGCCCAGTCCCCCCAGTCCACTGTCCAGACAAGCTTTCGAATCTGCCTCAATTATCAAGTCTGTGCTCATAGTCTGGTAACACTCTATCATGGCGATCAGCATCTCAGCACTCGACTTTCCCCAACCGCCCAACATCCATCGGCCTCGTGGTTGCGGCGACTAGTTTTCTCCAGATCTCCCGCAAAAACAGCATTGCGATTACACCCCCTCCACTCGTGTTTTTGACCCACGACGAATTTCGCGGCTTTAGACCACCTTTTAGAGCGGACACGTAAGACTTTTGGGGCGTTTTGGGGTTGCGTCTCGAATGTTCCCAGTGCCCGCCAGTTAGCTGGGTCGGACAGAACACAGCTGATGTGAGCGACCAATATGTTTTAGTACTATTCCCGGAGAGTCCGTAGAGGCGACTTCTTGGCCATCGATGAGCTATGGACTCCCCTCCTGCTAACTAAGCCTTCTCCCCGACGAGGCATATCTTCGCCGGTTCTCCCTCTCACGTTCGTCTTCCTCAAGTCTCCCCGAAGTTAACCAACACGTGAAGAAGTCCCAACTTTACGCTTGTCGATGGAATAACAGCTGGCTTCTTGTCGTCAGAGCATCCATAGCTTACGCTTCTGCAATAAGGAAAGCTCAGACTGCCTCTTCAACATGAGGTTAGATTGCACTCACACGACGTTCAGGCCAGGAGAGTTTCCGGGGTGCACCTGCCGGATATACTTCATCGATTGAGATCCATCGTCGGCGGAAATACTCCCTCTAAACCAGAGTTGGTTTTCTCTCCCCTTCCCTCTATGTTGGACTTTCGCTTGTGTTCTACTAGTTGGGTGCGCCAGTGACTCACTCAGAAATTATCGTGGTTAATTTTAAAGCTTCATATTAGCGAGAGAACCTGGTCATTAGCGATAGATCACTGCTCGCAACTAAAGGTAATCGACTTTCTGGGTCATCTCTGGGCACGGCCATAGAAGGCATGTTGGACCCATGGGTTCCAGCAAGATGGTGCATACGAATCAGAGATCGGTAGAAATGACATTTCTATTGCACCTTCTCCCGCAATGCCTGACCTTTGGCCCAGGAGTGTGTAACTTGATGTAAACCAGGAATCTGGCGCAAATCATTTTCGACAATTGAATAGATGGATTGAATTTGACATGCTCACGCGCGCAGCGTTCCTCGTCTATTCTGACCATCTGTATGACATTATTTATCGTCAAAAAATATTAGGGCCAGGTCGTCGGTTCCACTAGGCTTGAACGTGGTCGCGGGACTGGAACCAGCTTCATCAACGCTTCCGTAAAGCTTC
>JAMZDL010000122.1:0-90948 GCA_027579765.1 Candolleomyces efflorescens
GCGATATTATTGACTATTTGTTGCGGCAAACACAAGGCTACTATATAATGGCACCACTTCTTTCGAGATCCCCAAATTCTTCTTCCCTCTTCCACTACGATCCACACAGTGGTCAAGGGGATGAAGAACTTAGCAGAATTTTCTTGCTAGCAAGGGCTCGGGTCGGTGTACCTTATCGTGCACTCCGGTCAAAGTAAACACAGTTTCAACCGGTGTTACCTACCGGTTTGGACTGTGTTCATTCTTTAGCTGTGTATTAGTACTAGTGCATAGATGTAGTAGTACTTAACTAATTGGCATAAGCCTCTGGGCATTCTAACGGTGTTCTGTCCTGACTCGTTAACAGTGTTCTATCCTCAATTAACGGTGTTCTGTCCTGAGTTAACGGTGTTCTATCCTCAATTAACAGTGTTTGGTCCTTATTTAACGTCGTTTAACAGCGTTCTTTTCTCAATTAACGGCGTTAAACTCCCTTTGAACACTGTTAAGCCCTGTTAAACCGCGATTAACGGTTACAGAAAAAGTGAGTTATAACACTGTTAAGATCAGAACACCGTTAAGCATCCCATGACGTCCTGTTAAAACGGGACCGGACTGGTTTTATGAATGACGCCTTGGATTTCAGCTCGACTCACTCTTTCGGCTGTGGTTGTAAAGGGCGTGAACTCGTATAATGCAAATAATGTCAATGACGAGCATCACGACTTTATTGCCAACCCTTGAGGTGTACCGTCATACGGCGAACATTAACTGATGGCAAAAATTCAACTCACATGCTCATGGTTCGAGTATACGACCAGCAGCTAGTGTGGCCGATATCAATGCTCAGTCGATACATTAAGCCCCTAAGTCGTTTAAATGACGCACAACTGATGAAACGGTTAGATTTAGCCGGTGATCTTCCGAACATAGATTTAGATTCACCTCTACTGTTGGGTTCTTTCGCGCTCCAGCTACATCGAGCCGCACGAGCGTTGAATATTTTCAAGATAGCGAACAAGCATGTTGCGTACCGGCAAGCATAGCTCTGCTTGGATGTAAGTATATGCTTCAGTGATCAGGCCAGGCAAAGCTACTCACATCACAATCAGTAGAGGGTAGTATCTTATGAAGATATACAGCAGCTTCGGGAAAGTCCATTTTGCCCTATTCAAGGTAGGAGTTAATGGACATGAAGAGGCAGAACCCCGGAGTGTTGCCAACCTCCAAATACATTTAAGCTGGTCGCAACTTTGTCAGATGAAGGTTCGTTCATCAGCAGTCATCGGAGCTCACCTCGTCGTAGAAGTTGGAACAGATGTCGCACAGAAGAAAAGTGATAACAGCAGCTGTGTATATGAGAAATGGCCGAGAATGAGGTTGCATGAGACTATACCTTTCGAGTACCCTTCGCCTTGAATAACCTCTAACGCAGAGAGGATAATTTGAAACTGAGCAGGATCCATGGGTGGTAGTCTGAGGTCTCAAAGCTAAATGGGAGAGAAAGGACGCAAGCATGCCCTTCACACACCCTTCTTATTGAGCTGTTTCGATATTACGGAATTTTGTGAACAGGATCTCCTAGGATGGAACTTCCACCGGTGGGGTATGACGCTGGGAGCCAATCCAAATGGACCACTGCTTGCCCCAGTTGATCCCCTATTATCGTGGAGAAAATATGCCGAGCATCGGCGGAACTTAAGAAGGCCATCTGTCAAAAACCTGGTTCGAGTGGCGCTTTGCCTCAACGAGCTGGCTGTCCTTATCTTGGGCCCCATCAACTAAAGGAGAATGGCGCCCGCAGAGTCGAATTCCCCTTCTATGTATTCGTTCCGGGATCTTGGTCCTGTACAGGCTTCTATCCGCCAATTACAAGGCATAGGATCTGCACGGTCATTACCACTCGGAGCCGGCGAGCGGGGTGGAAAACAGGCCGTTCCTGATTGTGACAGTAGGCCATCACCCCCCTTGGACATGAACCTTTCGCTCGAGGAAGAAAGAAAGAAAGGAAGATTCTTTGACCAGGGGATCGACAGGATTCATGACCATATTGGCAGAGCCGTGACACGAATCGGCTCTTTGACTCGTCGGAGGGGCGTACCTCAAGGTCATAGATTCACAGAAGTATTGTCTGTTGCAACGAGAAGAAGACAGAGCATGCTTCTGGTCTCAGCTCCATCCACGAGGCTTACAGAACGCCATAACTACGTGACTACTACACGGTCGTGTCTCTTTTTTCAGTCGCCTCTGAGCTACTCTTGATGTTTCTATCGTTGTCGAAGGTCGTTGAGTTGCCGTATTCGCCATTGCTCCTCGCAAAGTCCAATGCAGTTGACATTCCCCGAACACCTGTGTCGCCCTCTTCACGAGGATACTGATCGTACCGATCCCTAGCTCGTAAATCTTTAGCGAGTGCGCGGCCTGTGGTGACGCGAAAGATAATCATTTGGGGAGATATCGACTGTGAACCAAGATTAAGTGAGTATCATGCTGACTGTGGAGGTCGAGGTTCTATTCCAAGACTGTGAGGCGGGAAGTACCCACCAAGAAAAAGAAGTAGAGGATCCGGAAAACGCCTTGATGTGGCCTCGAAGCTCCGCTTCCGCGACTTTGATTCATGAAACATGCGAGTATGATGCCTGTGATGCTCAGCGGGAGGGCGGCCTCCACTAGGATGGCCACCACGCTGAGGTACACCTTTGAGGAGAAGGATGGAAGAAGTTGAGAGTTTCGACGAGCAGCCAATAGTAACCGAAAAGAAATCATAGCCGTAATGAGGACATTGAGGGCGGCATTCAGTGATATCCAGGCGACGCTAAAATCGATGCGCCATCCGGGGAATGCTGGCTGCCAGAGCATTTGTAAAAGTCCCATGACTGGAGTGTCAAGGAGGTTTATTGAAGTCAGGAGAGAGTGCGCGACTCTGATAACAGTGCAAGGTGAGGCGCACCAACGGAGGCTGTATAAACCAACAAAGGCGGAATCACGACCCATTTTCGATCGTTCCAGAAAAAGTAGCAGCGATATAACTGTGAACTGACGTTTAATTCCTGACAGTGATGGGTGCTACGAGATTTCCACTTACAAGAAGCCCATCTCCAACAAATGCGATGAAGGTAGACGAAATCCTCGCTACGACATACTCAGGTGTCCCCCTTCCTCCGTATGTATCCATTGCAGCTCTAGTCCTCTCAGGACTCCCAGGAACCGCATTATACAAATTTTGATAATTCGTGTAATTGTTTGGCGCCGTTGTCATGATATTCAGAGTAAGAATGATGAATGAGACGACGACATAGAGAACCAGGCCCCGCCTTTGGGAAGCAGGAGTTTCGAGGAACAAGGTCAAGCCATACAGGCACATGAAGATCTGTAAACCTTTCGGGATCGTCGTTCAGTTGTGTCAAGTTGTGGAGTCTTAAGAGTAGTTACCAATGCTGATAAGCTGAACGTTTGCCTCTGAGTATTGAATGGACAGCCTTGCGCTCAGATTCTGCTCCGTCCTCGTGGCACTGCTCATGATTGTCGAGGATCAGTCTTGATGCTAGTATGAGGGCAGCTTCAAGATATAGCGGGTGAGGGAAGCGAGAAAAATCATGTATTCTTGGCAAATGGGCAGTTATAGGCAAGTTGGCAAAGCGAAGCACAGATAGGTATCAGGCCGCATTGGCTCAATGATTGATTGATGATTTCTGTGAAAAACCCTCAATCGAAGGGACAAGTCGGTGCCACGATGTTCGGCATCTAACCACTACCCCACCGCTTCGCTTCTTTTTTCACTTCCCCTGATAATCATCGCGGTTCTGCATTATGCGTGGTCGATGGTGGTTTCACCGAAGTAGTTATTAAACAACAGATTACATATCCAGGGAGATATCGTATGAGCGGGCAACGAGAGCCGAGATACACTGGCTGGTATATAAGGAGTGATTAATGGTGGGAGAAATACGGAGCCAGTCGATACCGTTCACCGAACGGAAGGGGCGGGGGATCCATGCGCCACTGGACACAGCAGACCTGACTGTCCGTGGTCATGTGTCAGGATAGACAACGCACCCATGGTCAGACAAGGACACCGCAAGTCGACATCCTTGTCTCACACGTTTGGGTTTGGAGGACTCTTGGAGGAATCGACGGACGCTGTGACGTTGGGGTCCTCCACGTTAGCTTCTTGATGTTTTCTGAAAGGAATGAGCCTGGTCCAGGGCTTCCGGCGGCTACCGTTTCCATTCCGCATTGTGTGAACGTGGGTCTGCTGATGTCTAGTGATTCGACTATTCAGACTCGCCATGAAAACGTTGGAATAGCTGCGGTATCAAGTCAGCTCCAGGAAACAGGAAGATCGCATCGGTTTTACGTACAGTCTTCCGACGGATTGCTGGCTGAAATGCCAGTGTTATCTCTGCCGTTTCATTATAAAGTCGACACGAGGACTTACAACGCTTGGTTAAGGAAATCCTTCGGGTGCGAGAGATAAAATGCGAGACTTAGCGCAACGAACAGGGTCGTCACCGCTCCGTTCTCGAGTGTGTTGATGATCAGGCTGTTAAGGAGCCTCTGCGTTGAACGAACAGTGGTCCCAGACTTGTAGCCCCATAGCTTTGGATTGGATCCGTTGAATGAGAATGGAATGGTGAAAGGAGAATTCCACGACGTACTATCCAAATCATGGACGCGGTGATGAGTGCATCACAAGCCAAACTTCCGCTCCGTTGTACGATGACAGTCTTTCTCAGAAGTGCAGTTCGAAGACTGTCTCTGTTGATTTGGGTGAACTACATAAGGGTCACCAGGACGCCTTGTATAGGTGGTGGTATAGTAGAAAACGTACCTGGACGGAGATGGCTATACTGGCTGAGAACTGCAGAAGACTAAGCTATAACCGAATGAGAACGTGGCGAGATTGATATTGACCTTCTACTCACAGCTGCGATGATGCAGGATAGGACGATACGGGGCCATCCTTTTCCTAACATCCAAATCTTCCTTTATAATCCGAAGAACATGTTGATAACCGTGGAAAGTAAAAGCTCAGGAAGCGACCCACCACGCAAAGAAACACTGCACGAGCAGAGCGACTAGGAAGTGATGGTGTTAGGCTTCCACTCATGTTACGCTATCGAACAATCATACTCACCGAATCCGTAGAAGACGGGGGCACCGGAGCTCCAATCTGACAGGGCGAGGACGAGAGCTGGGTTGAAGTCTGCCTGACAGAGCACTCGCCACGCGTTTTCAGACATGATAATAACGCCTCCAATTTCAGCAAGCGTCACCAGCGCAACTTGATGTGATGAACGTCAATCGGTGACCGACCCAAAATTGCGGGGATGACGACGGACCTAAGACGTGGATGATTTTCCTCTCGTTCTCCACCGGGTTCAATAAGTAATGAGCTAAGGAGACGCGCGCCATTGTCAGATATCTCGCAAGTGGAGATGCGACGAAGAACTCACAAAGCTGGACGAAGTATGCACCCAAACAGAAGTATGACACCAACGACCCGATCAGCTTTAATATCCGATTTTGTGAGCAAAGGACTACCGAGCCGAGCGCGTTCCGGCGTACTATAGGTCCAACGCTGCACGACACGACACGGTGAGCACGCACAGGCGTCTAGAAGACGATAGAAATGGCTACGCACAACAGTAGATGATCTGACGGGAGTGCGGAGCTCATGATTGAGATTATAGACCTTCAAGAGCTTGACGAGGTTGCGTGTCTTCCGAGCTAACGAAGGGAATCTATCCTTTGGAACGACAGTAAAAGTTAGGCTGTGATGCGAGAAGCAGAGGAACCTCAAAGATGGGGCTCATGAGGACAGGACTCAAGGGCGGGTGCGCCGCTCAAGGTTTAATTGAGTCGAATGGCCGACGAGTACGACTAATCCCCTGAGACATAGTACGGTGCCTAGACAGGCCTGCGACCAGTCGGTTGAGTTTTCAATTTTCTTGGTCAGGTCGATCATGAGAAAACGACTCAATGAACTCATTGAGTTGTCGCTGCTTTGCTGCTGGACGAGGACGCCAAGGGGGTATCATCAACGGTGGCACATCGCAGGAAACAGGAAACGGTCTCACTCTTTGAATAGGAGAGGATCGTCATGATGTGTGATCATCTAAGAATAGATAGGAGCCTCCATCCTACATTCGCACACGCGGGAGCAATGAATATATACAAGATAATGGTAAGTACGAGCTGGGCGACCAGTTTTGGCGGATGGCGTGGAGCATCTAGCGACCATGAGACTCGGTCCAGGAACGTACGAGATAAAGAAAACGTACCCGGGGCTTCATGAGAAGCGAAACCTAAGCTCGACCAACCAACGCAGGGGGTCTATACTAAAGTACAAATAGACGACATTCGACCAAGAAATGAACGACCTGAGGCTTTCAGGTACCACTGTCGACGCAACTCCAATACTCCAAGTTGGGGAAAGGGTCGTGAAAGAGTCGAATAGCGACAGAGTAAGCAGATCTCGAGTCAAATGCATCCACAAAAATACGCTCCAAATGACAAAAAAACATTCAAACCTCGGGAGTATTCGCCGTATACTCTGCTTTTGGAGGCTTGGTTTCGTCTCCCACTGCCTGCACTTCTTGAACTTCAGCTTTACGGCGAGGTCTAAAGCGTTGAAAGATACTCTTGCCACCGCTAGAGGGGCAGTTCGCATCCTTAGATTCGCTCCTAATGACGGAGACGTGGGCTCGCTGCTGATGTCTGCGAATTCGTCCGTTGAGACTTGCCATCAAAACGTTGGCGTATCTACGAATTGAAGTTCAACGATCAGGAAAGCGCGAGATGAATGGAACTTACAGTCTTCCAACGGCTTGCTGGCTATATGAATTTGTGTCAACTCCCGCCGTTAATCTCAATCAGCACAACCACTCACAATGCCTGGTTGAGATAATCCGTGGGATGCCATAGGTAGAACGCCAGGTTGAGAGCGACAAACAAAGTCGTGACGAGACCGTTCTCGAGAGTGTTGATGATCAACCCATTCAGGAGCTTCTGCGTCGACCGGAGGTCAGTCTCCATCCTGTATTTCCACAACTTCAGAAAACCAAAGCGAATGTCAGAATAGCGGGGTCGAGATACGAAGAAGACGAAAATACGGACGATTCCGACCATGGAGGCAGTAATAAGGGCGTCGCAAGCGAGGCTTCCTGCACGTTGGACGATGACGGTCTTCTGGAGAAGTCCCCACTTCGAACTATCCCTCTGAATTTGTGCGAACTGGACGAACGTGTAAGCTGAAGACACTGAGGAAGTCGTCCCATCGACCGTATAGAACACGCACCTGAACCGTGAGGGCGATACATGCCGAGAATTGGAGAAGGCTGAGCTGTTAACACGCCACCCGGTGTGAGCGAAGGAAGAGTACGTTGACTATTCGAGACGCACTGCTACAATCAATCCAGGAAGAACGAATCTTAACCACTTCTTCGCCAACGACCATATTTTCCTTGAAATTCCGTCACCCTGAGCCGTGGTCCAACCTCAGGTCCTCAAAAACAAAACTCACCACGCGAAGAAACACTGTACGAGCAACGCAACTAATATCCCATCCCGATTCGTCAACTCGGATTCTCATCACAAGAATAGGAAAGGCGCACCGAAACCGAAAAATATCGGAGAACTAATACTCCAATTCGACAAAACGAAAATGAGAGAGGGGTCATGATCTGCTTCACAAAGCACCCGCCACGCGTTTTCCGACATGATGATGACGCCTCCTAGCTCAGCCAACGCCACCAACGCCACTTGAAATGAAATGAGATGATGAGATGAGATGATGAGCAGGACGAGGGGCGTACCGAGCACATGGATAGCTCTCTTCTCGTTCTCCACCGGGTTCAAGAGATATTGAGCTGCAGAAAATAATAGGGAGGGCGGTGAGCCGTTAGATCACACCGGCTTTGAAGGGAAGGAAGAGTGAGATACTCACACAGTTGCACGAAGTAGGCACCAAAACAAAAATACGAGAATAGCGCCCCGACGAGCTAGGCAATTGAGAAGAAAGGAGGAAGGGAACGAGCTTCGTAAGCGCCTCGACTGAAGTCAAACATGATTTGGACTGGACGTACGATGGGCCCAACGCTGTCCCACGAGATATCTGTGAATAACCATTTGCCTAGTCGTAAGGAACACTCACTATAAAAGATAATTCTCCGGCAGTCCTGAACTCATGATAGACAATATAATCGGGCCAAGTTGAAGAGTCTCGTGGTATCCCGTCGAGGTGGCCAAAAACTTTTCCCCAGAAGCAAAAGCGAACGGCGAACGTCGGTTGATACGATACGGGCCAAGCGGACGAACGAACGAGCAGGCATCGCCAATTCGAATTTCAAGACTTTAAAAAGCAGATCGTGTCCTATGGCCCTCCCCAAGAATCGACAAAACGGATGTGAGTAATCCGCCCCCTGAGACATGAGATCTGAGTAGAGCGTGCCTAGACGGTTCTTCGCCCTGTCAATCCTCTTGGCTGGAAACACCGAAAATCAAATGAATGACTGAATTGCAGGACGAGCGTGGAGCAAGCCACGAGATCGATCCCTGAGCCCGTCGACGGTCAACGCAAGCAGCTGCCAAGACGACGTCGACGGGTCCGGTCGCACATCAGACTCGCCGATAAGGTCGATTAGATAGGGTGTACGCTATTACTTTGATCACAAAACAAGACGTAGTAGCACAGATGTAATGTTCTAGCTAGTAGAGTAGCAAAATGACCAACCAAAACTGGCCCCATTGCGAGCAATACAACAAAGTACGAGTAGTATTAGGGTAACTTGAGAGCTCACAGCAGGGTCCGTCCATGATCAACGCGAGGACAGCGAAGAACTTCAACATAGATCAGCACCACGAAATCGTTCCAAATGACTCACACCCGATTCTGAGATAACGCTCCTCGACCTCACCCTCGCTGGAGGTACCTCCGAAATCTCCTCCGGCGGCGTCATCTCTAGAGGATAGACATTGTTATCCTTCAACGGACTCGAACCCTCCTCACCCTCTTCGCCATTGGCTCCCCTCCCACTACCACCGCTATTCTTCCGGCCCGCTTCGAGGTCGACGTTGGTTCGGCTCGAGTCTCTTCCGCTGCTGTTGATACTCAATTCGGCGAGGCTGCCTTGAGTGCGCTGAGCGGGGATGAACATAGTGGGACGAGAGGAAAGGGATGGGTTGCTCCCCGACGGACGAAGGGCGCCGTTGATAGGACTGAGACTTCGTCCCCTAGCAGCAGCTATAGCGAGAGACTGGCGTCGCCTTCGAACCTCGCCGTTCAAATTCGCTAAGAGGACGTTGGAGTATCTGAAAAACGGGTTGAACTCGAGATTTATGAATAGCGGTTGAACGGTGCTCACAGGCCTGAAATAACATTTTGGCTATCGGGCGTCACATTAGGTCTAGCGAAAACGTTGAACGAAGAGGATACGCACAAGGCGATATGGGTGTAATCTCCGCGATCCTCCACGACAAAGGCCAAATTGATTGCTACGCAAACCGTCGTAAGCGCGCTATTTTCGACAACGTTGATGAGAAAGCCGCTGAGAATCTTCTGCGAGAGGCGGAGTCCTGAATTAGGCTTGTAATGGAAGAGCTGCGAGGGAACGATGTCAGAGCGGATGAGGGAGGTCGAGCAGAGGACGTACGATCCCGGCCACACCGCACATAATGATGGTGTCGCACGCGAGACTTGCACTGAGTTGAACGATGACCGTGGGTCTCCACTTGGTGATCTCGTAGGTCTTTTGAGGTGTTTGAGCGTACTGGGTGAAGAGTCAAATCGTCTGAGGGAATTGGGAAGTACCAATAGCTACACACCAGGACGGTAGTGCCGATACTAGCTGCGAACTGGGCGAGGGAAAGCTGAGAGAGAGAGAGAGAGGAGATCATGATGAGCCTCACATCCTTCAGCAGCTAAAGAAACCCCCTCTTACCACCACGATCACCCACGGAAACGTCCTGCGCGCCCACATCCATGTCGCTTGGGTATTAAATTTCCTGTACGCGATCAATGAAAGGTTGAACGAGGAGAGGTTGCATTTTCCATACTTACCGAGCAAAAAACAACTGAACCAGCAACGCAGCTAAACGATCGTCAGGTCGGTTCAATTTGGGAAAGGCTGCCGACGTACCGAAGCCATTGAGAATCGGGGTGGCTGCCACGGATGTTGGTGGGGTAACGATTAGGCTGGGATCGATAGGTCCTCTGACCAGGACTTGCCAGGCATTTTGCGAAATTATGACGATGAGAGCGAGTTCGGTCAACGTAACCAAAGTGACTTGGGTAATGGTAAACGACGAGTTAATGGGCAAGAAGGACCGCGACATACCGAGGAAACTCATGAGCCTCCTCTCCTGAACGATAGGGTCCAGGAGATAGTGGGCTGTTCAGAATGAGTGAGTCCTCAACCCTCTCACAATCGATGAAGAAACGTACTAAGCTGGACGAGAAATGCACCATAGAGCATGTAAGCCAAGAGCCCTCCGACGAGCTAGAATTTTGTGGGTCGGTGCCGTACTCGCATCGGGCCAAGGTCAAAACTGATACTCACGACGGGTCCAAGGCTTCATAATAGGGCGAGTATGAGGGTCGGGGTTAACGAGGTAAAAAGGGCACTCACAGTGGCACTGGGTCGTCTTGAAGCCCACTCATTCTCCCTACCCCTCCTCGCGTTCCACCAGATCACAATGCCGAAGGTACGCGTTGAAGCTTGGGAGTGAGCTCGAGGCTGAGGGCGGGGAAAAGGATGATAGGAGGGAGAAAAAGGACATGAAGATGGTGGTCACCGGCCTCGTCATCGCGAGCAGATGAACAAGACATTCAGCGGTTGTGACTAAGTTAGTGAGACATTGACGACATGCTCTCGTGGCCTTGACTCTATAGGCCTTGATCGAGGCCGACACGCGAAAAAGCGGCTCCGACGAGGATCGAACCCAATTATAGCCATCGTGTGAACTTCACATCACGACCATCAATGTCCTTCAGCGACGACACTCGTTGGTTTTCGTTATAAACCACCTTCTCCTGTACAGGCACGACCGCCAGACAAGCTAGCGCGAAAGATCGACAAATTTGGCCCGCTGAAATCTTGTCAACGCCACTCTATGTCGCCCGTTTGTCTACCGAAATGGACGAGGCCTCCAACGGAAGCACAACCGATGAGGAATCCTGATGATAGATTGCGGAAGTCTCGGGTGGCCACCGAGCTTTCGTTCTCGGATACCAAACCGACACTCAGCCTTCGCAATCATACCGGGGAGATATGGTATCATGATTCGAGGTGAACCGTGGATTGCGTGCTTGGGCCAGACGTATAAGAGAGCGACTCTGAGAGCCTGCTTAACCATATCATCATTACATCGTCTTCTCCCAATTATGGCCCCTTCTGTCGCAGAAGTCGAGAAACCCACTCAAGCCACTCCCATCGAGGCAGCTAAGGCTGCTGGGAAGTACCTCCTTCCTCCCGACCCTGTGAGTGTGATTTATTACCTTTCCATTCTCGAGTGCGCTAACATACGTTCTGTTGAAGTCATATAAATACGCCAAATACGTTCCCTATGGTGAGGAGGTGACCGAAACTCAGCCCCCACTCGAATATTTCGGTGAGTCGGATTTGAAGTTGTGCACGAACTGGCGGCCTGATGAGCTCTGTAGATCACGTCGACCCTGGCTCCCGAGCTGACCCAGCCAAACCCAACCTACTCACTCCCGACGCCAAGCTGCACCACCTCAGTCCTTATATCGGTACCGAAGTCTCTGGAATTCAGCTCTCGAAATTGTCGAAGGAAGGGTTGGACGAGTTGGCGTTGTTCGTTGCAGAGAGGAAGCTCGTGATCTTCAGGGAGCAGGACCTCAAGGATATATCCCCTGATGAGCAGGTAGCATTCACCAAGTGCGTACTGGACATCCATATTTCTGTTTGAGCCCGTGCTGACGGACACTGTTCGACTCCTTTAGGCATTTTGGTGTCCCCCACGTCCACCCACTTCCCATGAACGTGAAGGACTATCCTTCCCTCTTCGCCAGTGAGTGATCACCCCGCTCTCGCCTTCGTCTTTGCTAGTTTGCTCATGAATCTCTATTAGCGTACCGCGATGACAGAGGACAAGGTATCGCCAACACCCTGACACAAGACAGGATCAACTACCTCGGTTGGCACTCTGACATTTCGTTCGAGAAGCAACCGGCTGGAACGACTTTCTTCTACATCCTCGACGGCGTAAGCACCCACTCCTTCAACTTGGCTCATATCATATCAAAACTTACGCGACGTTTTTGGTTTGGTGCTGCAGCCCGAAGTCGGTGGAGACACCCTGTACCTCTCGACAGTCGAAGCCTACAACCGCCTCTCGCCCGAATTCAAGAAACTGCTCATCGGTCTCAAAGCTGTCCACTCGTCCGCTCCGTTCGACCGCGTTTCGTACGCTCAAGGCTCAAAACTTCGACGAGAGCGTGTCGAGACCGAGGTAAGTCCCACTTTCCTATCACCTCCCTCTCTCGCTCTGTCGCGCTAGATTTCTGACTCAATTTGTATAATAGCACCCCGTCGTCCGTGTACACCCAGTCACAGGCGAGAAATCGCTCTACGTAAACTCAAGTTTCACGACCCACATCGTGGGCTTCAAGAAAGAAGAGTCGGACGCGCTGCTCAAGTTCTTGTACGACCATATCGCCAAGGGCGCTGATTACCAAGTCCGTGCGTCGTATAGGCCGGGGACTGTTGCTATCTGGGTGCGTCATCTCATTCTCGGTGGCTCCTTTGTTGATGTGCTTATGATGATTTGCTTAGGATAACCGGGTTACGGCTCACTCGATCGTACCGGATTTCAATAATAAGTTTAGGAGGCATCATATTAGGTTGACCCCTCAGGTTGAGAAGCCTATCCCAGCGACGGAACCTTGACGAAGTTTTGAAGTAACATGAATAGATGTATTTTTTGGGTTTTTTTTGATGCTTATATCGTCTTTCGACCAACTTGAGGTGACGGCGCCGCCCGCCACTTGCAAATGCATTTCGGTTCGAGGCTATGGATGTAGGCGTCCACGAGAAACGTGTATACTCGGGACGGCCGTAACTAGTCAATACAAAACAGCCTGAGTACAACACGAAACTAAACAGGGCCCGACGCGAGGAAGTACATGGAGCACATAGAGTCGTTCTACCAAAACAAGGAAGTCAGAGGCTATAGATAGATGTAGGTGCCCATGATAAAAGTGTATACTCAGGACGTGGTATAAAACTAACCGAGGCTAAACTCTAGAAAGTACATAAGCACGAACGAGAAACGGGCCCCAGGATTCAACATCGGGGATACCATATCTACCGATGAGTCGACGAGGGACATCTAAAGACGGAGCGGGGAGGTGTACTAAGGAACAGAGAAGGAGAAAAATCTAGGGGTGAAGCGAGGAAAACATATAGGGTGAGTCACGTCGAGATTGTAGAATAGAGCGAAAAAGTAACCAACAAAAAGTATTAAAGCCCGAAATGCACGTACGGAACCCACACAAGGCACTTGTCGTCGCCTACTCGTTTCCTGAGTTGGCGAATGGCATAATGAAGCGCATAGGCAGCCTGTTCACTATCCAGCCTCCTCCTTCCGTCCACCTCTCCACTTCGAGCGAGAAGTTCCCGATAGAAGTCCACGGCGAATTGAGGTGCCTCACGATCCCCAATGGACCACATGGTTCCGACGACCCCTTGGTACCCTATTGCCAGCATCGCAGCAGCAAGATGCACGGATTCGTCGCTTAGCGTCACGTCACCAGCACTTGTCTCGCAGGCGGACAGGAAGGCGAATTCAGCGTGCTTCAAGTCGCATTCAATAATCCGAGAGAGCTCGAGACGTCCGTCAGCGAGGGCGAAGCCACTCTTCATTGGTGCGTCTTGGTTTTGAGAACCATGACAAGCAAGGTGGATCCAATTGTGGTTCTCCATGGCTGCGAGCATAGCTTCCTTGGTGCATTCTTTATCTTCAAGCCGAGTAGCTGCTATATCTGGCCTCCCCCCCAGCAGTTCCTCGATGCGGGCGATCTCCGTCTTCGTACCAGGAATGTGCGGGAGACCCGGTGCATTGGGTTCACTGACCAAGCAGACCTTGGTCGTGGCCCCCTTCTCGACTACCCTGCGCGAAGATTCAACTCGATCCATCAACGTTGTAACCGTTGGAATATAGGAAGAGACTGCGTAATCAGAAATGCTCTCTGGTTCTGCACCGTTGTAGATCCCGGCAGCATGAAGGGGAAGCGACGTTAAGGCACCTGTCGGACACCACCAAATCCTTGACGTTGGATTCTCCGATCGCTATAAGCCTCTCTGGTGAGTAACTGTCTATTTGCATGATTTTAAGCTGATGCACTCACCATTATCCCGAGATAATCAAGAATTGGCTTTACCAATTGTTTCCAGAGTGTGCGGAGGATATCTGCGAGTTGGACAGACGGCGATCTCTTAAACTTCCCGTGTGGGCGAACAGCTCGTTCTTTGCTCTCATCAAGAACTGCGCTGTCCGTCCTCCGAAGGAGTTGGCTGTCCCGAAGTGCGGCTTTCAGGCGATCCTGTAGCTGCTCTGTCTTCTCATCGTTGATATCTGGCAACATAATCACTTTTGGTCTGATGGTGCCAGGAATGAACGCAATTGCGACTCCAACACCCGTTGTGTTGATGAGTACGGTCGGCCCGGAGAAAGGTAGATTATATGGCCATTCCCGGGGATTCAGCGGCAGACCAAAGTTCTCAAACCCAGGGATTTCTCCTCGAACCTTGTGCAGAATTTCTTCGTACTCTTGGGATGATCGTGCCTGAGTGGCTTCCTCTTCGTATAGTGCGACTTTCTCCTCGTATGTCTCCAATTTTCTGTCCTTCAGAGCCTTTTGCCGACCTCCTGAAAGCTTCAACCTTTGCGTCAGAGACTTCAAACGAGCAGCAATGACAGGACTGTGTGACTGAATCTTCTCCAGCGATGGGCGTAGACCTCTCAGCTGATTCCATACGACCCCCCTCCCCCTCTCGAGCCAATTCAACGTGCAGTCGATCCTACCCATGATTGCCGCTAGACCAGACACTAACCGAACTTCCTTGGCCCACTTTCTGAGGATACGATGGCGGTTGTCCAAGGTCGTCTCTAGCCCTGCGAGTCTGGAGATCGAATCAAGAAGAATTCTTGATAGCACAAGGACTGGCTGTGAATCAGTGGAATCATACGTGATCCGCTCCCACGCGCCAGGTCCTTGCAGCATACCCCCCAAGCAAACAAGAGCTATATCGAGACGTTTTGACGGTGATCTTTCGACTTCCAGCGCGAGAAGTAAGTGGTGTATGAACCGGTCTCTGAGAGCGAAGTCGCCGGTTTTGAGAAATAGACATCCGTATGCCACTCCAAGCTTCTCATGGGACCTGTAGGTGTCTTGACTGTGAAATGCACACGCCGGATCTTCTGCGAGGAGCGTAAGCAGCAGCCTAGATTCTTTGGATGTCAAAGAGAATGGAGGCTCCGCAGAGAAATTTGTATCTTCTCTCTCGTCTCGCAAGTGACTCTTGTTGGTGCCGTATATTCCTGCCCCGCTGGGAGAGGCCTTCTCAATTGCTGCTTTGGCTGTCTGGAAGATGTGCTGCGAGTCTGGGTTGATGAAGGCTTCAATCTGCTCCTGAAAATTGGAAATCACATCCGGTAGGATCCATATTGGCTCCATGTTCGGATCGCGGTTGTCTGGCATCCCTAGGTCTTTAATCTTGCCCACCAAAGACCCCAATGCATAGATAAAATGCTTCAGAGACCCTGGGTCAGGTAGGTCAGTTGGGCGTCTGCAGGTGCCAAGTATGGAAGCCGCCTCGGCGAGCTGATCCATATCGTTCTGTTGGCTGCCCAGGTTAGTCAAGCGAAAGGCTAGATATATGTCCCACAAGCTCAAGCCATTCATGGTTTTTCTAATCTTGGCAGCGTAACACACCGCTTCAGTGAGGTCCGCCCGAGTGCCGTACCGTTCATACCTGATGAACAGCAATTGAGACAGAACAAAGAGACTGTCTGCCGTCTCAAAGCCCGGCCATAGAGTAAAGTCCAAAGGACAGTTAGCCAACCCTAGCTTCAGACCCTCTATGATGCTGTCAAGAGCCTCCGGGCTCAGAGACTCCGGACCTTGGGAACATTGATGCGCCATTATCCTTTGCTGAATTTTCATCAGTTCAATGCCTTGTATCTGGCGGATTGATGAGTGCTGGATCCGCGGGATGAGCTCAATGAGTGCAGCCCGAGCGCTCTCTGGGTGGTCCCGCGCTCGCTCTAACCAGTAATTATTTTGAGCGATGAGCATCAGCATATGGAGTGTCCCCCATGTCGCCAGATTGGGTGACCTGCTTTTGGCCTGAGAGTATAGATGTATGGCTCGATTCAAATCTTCAAGTTTCCCAAGAATTTGGACCCGAAACACAGAGGCAGCAAGCATGCTCATCTGGATGGGCTCAGATGGTTGGTCATGAAGAAGGGATACATTGACGCAAGTATCCCCAAAGCATGCGATGACACCACTGATCTGGCTGGCCTGGCACCCAATCGTGATGAGACCCTTTACCAAGGCCAGAATGGTAACCATTAGCACTGTAGCGACCTTTTGGCGCTGCTGTGGCGCTGAAAGGTCCTTGCGCATCTGAGCGGAGGATCTGGAATACAGCAACTCAGGGGGTCATCCCCAACTAATGTTAAAACACTCACAGCCCCGGGTTGTCACAACAAATCTCGTCTTCAGGCGTAAACTCCACGGTACAAAGCTCTGGGAGGATCCACTTCAATCCAAGCTTCCTCGATAGTACGGCCAGAATATGTGCCCCGAGTAAGGCTTCTACATAACAGGCAAGGGATTCTCCTCCAAGCGCCTTGTTTGCGCTCTTGGCTCTAGTAGGAGAGTTGTGAGTAAACCGAGCGTATCTTAGAGAGAAATGACGTACATGCGAGTGAAAGTCTTGAGGTCGGTGTCCGAGTCGTCATCGCCTTTAGTCGAGGGGATTTGCTCATTTCCGAGCTCATTCTTGCGTCCACTGGTGCCAGTAGTATTCACTCTGTTTAGATCTCGAGTTCCGACACCTTCATGCGGCTGGGGATAAGGTATCTCTTTCTCTTGCAAGTGAAAAGGGTTCTCAGCCTCAGGTGGCGGATTTACACTGAACGGCGGCTCGGACGCTCGAGTGACCCTCCGACTAAAAATAAGAGATGGCCAGCAGGCAAGTAAGCTCAAGTCGTTGTCACGATGGGGAATTAAAGCTTGCGCACATTTCGGTTACTGTCATAAAGTAAAACATTTGTAGCAACTCCTCCCGCTCGATTTCTTCAGAAGACTGGGCGATCCTGCTTTTGCTGGCGGACCTCTCCGTCCTTTCTTGGAAGTCGCCGACCGTAGCCATATTCAAAACGGAAGAAGGACAAATCAGTGGGTATGGGAGGTGGCAACTTGGCGACGCGGGTTTAAGGATAAAGAGTGGGCGTGAAGCGACTATGAAGCTAGCACAGAGGATTTATACTTGAGCACAGCCGTTCATCATTCCTCACCTAGATCCCTGCGGGCTGGATTATTGAATTAGATCGTTATTTCACATCGCGTCCGGGGTTGAGGAATTAAATTAAAGAGCTGTGCCCTGCGCTCTGTAAACCGTTGAAGAACACCAGAAAGCCTGGAAGTGCGGAGTATGACGAAGGATACCATTGTGAGCAGCAATTATGGGAGTAAAAAGTAGTGAATCCATCCGCCCCATGAGCGCCGGCGGGAGGAACAAGCTGTGCGGATTGAGGCTCAGGCAGACACTGGTGCTCCTCGGGATTGGACCAAACAGTCTCATAGTCGCTGTGCAGGTGTATTGGGTTCGATCAAACGAGCTACATATCCTGTGTATAGTCGGGGATGCATCGGCACAGCGAACGATCGGAGTACTTTCAGAGGTGAGGCCTGACGTTGAATTCGACTCTATGAGCTGTAGAAACGGGGATTGATGTTTACTGCACAGTGTAAATGGCCGACTGCCCTAATTAGAGAATGTGGTGGTTAACCAAGTAGCTTCGTGTTGAAGTGCAAAGTGACATAACGAGCGGTGACTCGGATGATGACCGGCGGTTCCGCTCCCGAATTGCTCACGCGAGAGCGCTCATGTCTGTCACTATGTTTTCGTCTCAACCGCCACCATCTCTACTCACCCTGACTCACATTTCACAATTTCGCAGTTAAAAATCCTCGCTTTCTGTCTCTCTAGGCTCTCCAAACGACCTCTAGCTACCTCTAGCCTTCATCGCTATCGATATCGACCAACAAGTGCAACTACACCAATTCAAAATCGACGCGCCATGTCTTCGGACGCATCCTCGTCTACGCCGACACCATCGTACTCTTCTTCTGCGGCGGTCGGTGACTCACAACTCATCGATTCACTTCTTCAGCTTTCCAAGAAGTCGCCGAAGCTCGTCAAGAGCACTGAAGCCGCCGTACCAGGATGTGAGGAGGTGACCGTTCGGAGCTGGAAGATGAACGAGTTTAAATACTACGATATACCGTCACCGTTCCCTACGCTTGCGAGAGGATTGTTCACAAAGGACTCTGATGATGTGGATGGAGAGGTGAATCATCGTATCGTGATTCGGGGATACGACAAGTTCTTCAACATTGGGGAGGTTCCTTGGACGACGGTGAGTTATGTTTTGTATTTTCTATTCTGTTTTCTAAATTACTTTTGTATCTCGACCTGTAGTGGGAGGCTTTGAAGGAGCACACAGCCGCTCCGTACGTTCTCTCCCTCAAATCCAACGGCTGCATCATCTTCATCGCCGCCATCACGCCAACGAAGATCATCGTCACCTCCAAACACTCGGTCGGGACCGGTGACGAGACTGTCAGCCACGCCTTGGTGGGACGGAAGTGGTTGAACAAGTATCTAGCGGCCAAGAACAAGACGGAGGCTGACCTCGCTGACGTTCTGTGGAAGAACCGATGGACTGCCATCGCCGAGGTCAGTTGAAGGATACGTTCACTCCTGTGTTGATCTGGACTAATTCTTTACTGATAGCTCTGCGACGACTCGTTCGAGGAACACGTCCTCCCCTACTCACCCGAAAAAACTGGCTTACACCTTCACGGTATCAACGTCTCCACTCAAACTTTCAAAACGCTACCCACTGCCGCCGTCGACGCCTTCGCCGACGAATGGGGCTTCATCAAAACCGCGACCATCGTCCTCGACACTATCGAACAAGTCCAAGAGTTCACCAGCGAAGTCGGCGAAACGGGGAAATGGAACGACGAAGCGGTCGAAGGGTTTGTCGTGCGTACGCACGTTACCGAGCCTCCTACAGAGCAGAAGAAGAAGCGGGGAGGAGGTGGTCCGGAGACGGTTCAGCGCGTGTCGAAGAACCTGTCACCGTACAAACCCGGCTCTTCCTTCTTCTTCAAAGTCAAGTTCGACGAGCCGTATATGATGTATAGGGATTGGCGGGAGGTGACCAAGTCGTTGTTGGGTATTCGGGCGAAAGGAGGGAAGATGACGGCGTCGGCGTTGCCGAAGGGGAAGATGAGGAGGCCGGAGACGCAGGCGTATGTGAAGTGGGTGATAAAGGATATCGAGAGACATCCCAAGCTGTTTGAAGATTATGGGAAGAATAAAGGGATCATTGCGACGAGGGAGAGGTTTTTGAAGTTCTTGGAGGGCAAGGATGCTGGGGAGGTGGCTGGTGAGAGCGAAGAGGAGGATAGCAGGGAGTTTGGGAAGACGGTGATTGTACCGATTGCGATTCCCGGTTGTGGTGAGTCCAGACGTTCTGATTTTCTGAGCGTGGTTTCTTAACATTCCGATCTTGCCAGGTAAAACGACAGTTTCCCTCGCACTGGCTCACCTCTTTGGATGGGGTCATACTCAGAGCGATAATGTCCAAGCGAAGAAGCCCGGACCCGTCTTCGTCAAGAACGTCGTGAACCTATTGCACGACCACGACGTCGTTATCGCAGACAAGTGAGTTCCAATCTATCTACTTCACGTACCCTTCCACCGACCCCTTGCACTCCTCATCTTCTCTCCCACTTCCTGTTCGATGGAACGCTGAACTTGTTCTTCGTTTTGACAGAAATAACCACCTCAAACAACACCGCCAAGCCCTCCGAGAAGCCACCTCCAACCGCTCCTTCCCTAAACCCGTCCGTCTCGTCGCCCTCAACTGGAACGTCCACACCGAACCTCCAGCGCTCGTCCACCGAATCTGTTCTCAACGTATCTGGAACCGCGGTGAACGGCACCAAACGCTCGTACCTGACGTCGGAGGCGACCAAGGGGGCAAGAGCCACCACGAAGAGGTCGTTTGGCTGTTTTTGAACCAGGCGGAGGAGTTGACGGGCGACGAGGTGGATGATGTGGTCGAGATGGAGATTTTGGAAGATCCGGCTGAAAACGAGGAGGAGGGTGGTGGGGTTGTTAGGCAGGTTCGGAAAGCCGTCGAAGGTGTTTGTGCGGTGCTGGGGTTGGAGGTACCGAGTGACGAGAAGATTCGAGAAGCGGTGGAACATGTACGGCTGTATGAAGAGGAGCTGGCGTCGCGTGCGCTGGACCGACCTGGGGGCAAGAGGGGGAACGACAAGTCGAGGACGAAGGAGGCGACGGGTGGTTCGGTGGGGAAGAAGAAGAGGGATGCTGTGAGGTATTATGGGATTTTGCCTGAAGTCAATTTGAACAAGTTGGTGGAGTCGACGTTGGAAACTTTGGTAGAGTCGAAGGAGGACGAGGCGGCTCGGGCGAGTTTGGAGGAATTATGGACGAAGCTGAAGGCAGGAAATCGACCTACGAAGAGGCCTCACATTACTCTCGTGCACAGGAACCAACTAAAGGATATCTCGACTGAAGGAGAAGGTGGCGGTAGCGTGAAGGAGTTTTGGGAATCTTGCGCTGAACTACACGAGTTGGAAGGGTCACCACTGTTCGAGGGCCGACTTGGGAGTTTGGTATGGAATGAGAGGGTTTTGGCGGTGACGTTTGAGGATGTGGAGCTTCCGACGCCTCCACCGGATGATGGTGGGCAAGAACTGTTAGAAAAAGGCGTGGAGCAACTTTCGCTGAACTCGTCCGCTCCCTCTGGTCCTTCAAGACGAGCCTTCAAGTCCGCTTCGACAGTCCTCTCATACATCAACGATAACACATCTTTGAAGAACCGGCTACACGTAACGATTGGTACCAGGGATGGGAGTGTACCACCAGTGGAGGCGAAGGCTCTTGTGGAGGAGTGGAGAGCTAGAGGCGCGAAGGAGGGTGCTGATGGGAATGGAAAAGACCGGATTTGGGCGTTGTGGGTTGGAGGTGAACGGGTGAAGGGGCTGGTGAAGGGCTTGATGTCTTGAAACGATGCGTAGATTGAGCTTTCTTTCTCTACTATCCTTGTACAATCACCCGTCTAACCTGTTGTCCTCCCGCTCAGTGGCTAAAATAATACCTGGAATCCCCCGACTCTCAACTTATTGAAGCACGGCAAGGTTCTACTATCGATATCTACTTCTCTCCTGGGCTTGGGTGATTAGGATCTCTCGGCGGCAGGGGGATAGCCAGGGCGATCACTTCTGTCATCATGGCCAAGCCTGGTTGCCCATTTAGCGCCTCGTTTACCTCGCCTTTGAGGGTGGCATTAGCGACAAGGATCTCCTTCCAGCAAGATCCACGGTGGCTGTAACTCGACTTCGCAGAAGCCCCACTATCGATGTGCCTTTTGCACTACAGTGGGTACTTATAGGGTCTGATGTCGTCATTGACAGTCATCCAGTGCCATACGATTATCGCTCCCAGCTTCAGACTGCGCCTTAGGAGTCCACGGGCAGGCAAGATGTTACTAGAATACAGACATCGACGATGGCTCCATGTTCGCTTCAGCAGCCATAGTCACGAGCCGGCCAACAGCATTCTCGATTGCCAAGGCTAGTAGACGACCATGGAGGCGATCAAGCCTCCTGTTCTTGGTGTGGAAACATTGGTTGATACTCGTCTAATCAACGAGCTTTGGGGACCCCGAGTGCGTTGCGGATTATCATTTGCTGCGGGACTTCTACTGCGAACAATTTAAACCTTTGCACGAACGACAAGATGTTAATCATCGTTCCTGATCCTGGCTTGGTGGTGCTTCCTCTTCCCCACGTACTCACTCACGTCTCTCAGCTGTCGATGGACGCCAGAACTCGGCTTATTCTATCTGCCTTGCACGTGTCGCAGAACGAAGGGTACTCGAAAGGTGAGCAAAAAGTTGACTTCATAAAGTTAGATCACGCGGTTACTCAACGAGAAACTTTAAGCTGCTGCTGTCACATTTCTGGTCTGTGATACCTTTTCGACGTTTCGCGACGAGGTGAGAGAAGGATTGTGTCATGAACGCAATCACAAACTGATCGCGTATGAGTGATAGGTTCGGTATATCTGGGGGTAAGTTATCAGCGGAAAATGCCCAAGAAGCGACCACCCAAGTACGATTTAGATCGAAATGGTCCTTCACGAAGATCCTGTATTTAATCTTCAGGTACTATGGCCTCGCTCTTGTCATGTCAGTCACGAAATCCGGTTTTCCAGGCCATTGGCGCTAACCTTCGGCAACAGAGCTATGCTTGTCGGTCAGTTGATAGCTGCACGCGATAACGAATTCATCGTCCTAACGCATCAATCAATGTTGACTTAGTGGGTCGTATCCCCAATCCCTCCCCTGAAGTAAGCCTAGCTCTCTTCCCGTGAAGACTCAATTCGCTTAGTGCACGTACAACAGTTGTAGGTGACTCAAACAAATGGCTCGTTGTTGAAAATAGTGATTGACTTCACTTTGGACGTCTCATAGCTGCAGAGTGTACCTGCCAACTTTGAGCGTGTAAGTTCCCCTCAACACTCCTAAATGTTATATGGCTGATCACCGACACACTGTATCTTAGAGCTGGGAGTAAGATCAGCACTCTCACTACGGACATAATCTGTATCGTTCGTATCACTGCCCTATACAGACGAGATAGGAAAGGTGGGTGAGATCGCATTTGTCTGGACTCTGAACGAGCGTTTTTTCTGATCGTACGCACTCCTAGTCCTCGCCATCTTAGTCTTCTTCACCGCATGTGGGTGTACTGTATCGCTTCCGCTGGTGGACTTGGAGCTAATACTGAGACGCTTTAAGTCGACGTTGGTGTACGTCCCTTGAGCCTCTCTCTCGGTCTCACATTATCAATTAACGTGATGTATTTGCCCTCTCGCCACAACGATGATTCCAATAACAAAAGTTTGGTACCTGGGCTGCGTGGCAAATCACTGACTTTCGAAAGTCTGGGCCATCGCCGCACCGCAAAGGGATGGGTGCCGTGTATGGCTGTGCAGGCGTTCTCGAGTCCAACTCGACAAGGTTCAGGCGCAATTTGTTTTACACAACGTGGTGGGTACCATCGATATGCGACTCTCGTCGGGAAGGTAGAACTCACAAAGGTGGCTTTGAATTCTAGGTTCTTTACGACTCTCAATTCAAGTGGGTATTGCCGCCAAAGCAACGAATTCCTTGGCCGGTATACCCACTGATAAAACCCAGTAATATTCTTTTCGTTTACAGTATACAAGATTCGGCAATCTTTCAAGGAACAATTTGGATCCCTGCGTGCAGGCCTCTTTAAGAGAGAAGGTACCATCACGAGTCCTCTGATGATGGCATTTGCTCGCGATGGAGCTTTTGCATTCCTTGCGTAAGTTGCTCGTTCACGATGAACTCGGATGGACTGACCTCGAACTCTCTACTAGGTTGGTTGGTGAGTCGGTCAAGTGATTACGAACTGGCTTTCAATTCCTGATCCCTGAGCTCCTCGGTCATTTGTAGCCATCTTGGGTGTGTCTTTTTTCCTCGCGACGTATCGAGGAGGGTTCTACTATGGTCCTGTATGGCCGTAAGTGTCCAAACAGTGGTGGCCGTACTACCATTCTTGACGTTGTTGATAATCTCCCAGGTGGTCTTACGCCGTGTTCTCGTACGTGGTAAGTAAATCGAAAGATTTTCGGGATTTGATTACTAATTCGCCAACTCCAGGGGTGTAGACTAATTCTAAACCTCCGACGTGCTGGAGCAGGGAAGGGATCGGCGTATTTAGAGGGAGAGAATCAAGGGGAGACTTCAGCCAATCTCAGTTTGGTTCATTTCGCATCGCGACCGTGCTTCTCAGAGGCGCAGTCAACAGGGACCAATCAGACAAAAGTTTAACTTCGGTCGCAGCCTTGTCGTGAAACGGTAATCTAATGATAATCTTCATCCGTGAATCAAGAACCAAGTTCAAGCAAGGCAGTCATCTCAGCAGCAGGTAGCACGGAAAGAATCATGCTATTCGCGCCTTAGAGGCAGACCTCCAACCAATAAGCCCACTGATCAGTCACGATCTACACTCGCCTTAATTTTGAACATGATACTCTATCGACTGCGTGGGGTCATTCGGTTGAAATGGAGCCTCTTCTGTAGCTCCCCCGAAGTCTCACGTCCAGTTTTCGCATCTCTGGGATGACAATATTCTGCGAAAAATGAGAGCCACACAAGACACCATCTTGGCAATTAATAAACGGTTTTATCACATTCACAATTGGCGCGCCTATCAGAGAATAAAAAATGCGACTTTAAACGCTCTTACTAAGAGAGAAACATGATCATTTTGAACGACACCTTGTGACTGCGCTAGCTGATGCTCTCCGTATGAATGAGACTTCCTATCAGCATCGAAGCATTCACCAGCTCCAAGGTCTTCTGACATTTGCTCCCGTTTTTTGACAGTGTTCTTATCAATCATAATTCAATCCAGCGTCGGAACATCTGAGTAAAGTTTGACATGTGTCGCAGATACCGAGTGGCGTGCATCCAATGAATTACCCCATTGACAATTGTTTATCATCTGTCACTTGGATGTACACAGGGTAACAGAAAAGATACCTTCAGAGAAGGTATGTTTTGGGTATACAGAAAGGTATTGAAGAACCTTCCAAATTTAGAAGGAAATTGAATACCTTCTCAAATACCCATTTCATACCTTTCCAAAAGGTATGTATTTAGATACCCAGTGGTATCAATCCTTTTATTCTATTTTAAAAAGAGCTAGCAAAGACAAACAAATGGGAATGGAATTCTAATGCAAAGAAACTTGAGCACTACACAAAAGACAGAAAAGTAATACACAGAAAGAGTGGCCATAGTAACTAGCAATCAGTTGCAACCGTAAGTACAAGACAGGAAAAACTACAACAAAAGCAAGAGGGGAAATGGAATTGAAAAAATCAGCAAAGTAGAAATATTGTAGCTCCGAATTGACAAATGCATCACAATCCAAAGTGAACATATGGAGCCCAAATAAAGAACTTTGAATTGCCAATACGTGCTCTCAGCTTCTGAACAGCATGATGAAGAGCATAGGCAGCTTGTTTACCATCTAGCCTCATACTTACTCCCTCTTTCTGGCTTCTGACCAAAAGCTCTTGATAAAAGTCTGCAGCAACTTGAGGTGCATGTTGATCAGTAATTGACCACATTGTTCCAACAACCCCTCGATATCCAGCAGCAAGCATTGCAGCAGCAAGATGAATAGACTCATCACTAAGTGAGATATCACCAGTACTGGTCTGGCATGCTGAAAGAAAGGCAAATTCTGCATGCTTGAGGTTCAATTCAATGATTTTGGAGAGCTCAAGTCGGCCATCAGCAAGAGCAAAACCACTCTTCATAGGATCTTTGGAGTCCTGCAAGCCATGACATGCTAAATGCATCCAACTGTGCTTGTTCATAGCCTCAAGTACAGCTTTTTTTGTGGATGCTTGATCCTCCAGCCGAAGAGCTTTGACAGTTGGCTGAGTGTCCAAAATCTCTGCAACATGGTTGATTTCATTGCGAGTACCAGGGATTGGAGGGAGTCTTGGTGCTTCAGCTTGGCTGACCATGCAAACTGCAGGATCATGAACAGGAAATCTTTGAGAGCGTTTGACACAATCTGTCAAGGTAGAGATGGTGGGAATGTATGAAGAGACAACATGGTCAAGAACACTCTCACAGTGTTCACCCATGTAAATTCCTGCTGCATGCAATGGTAAGGAGACCAAGGGGCCTGTTGGGCACCACCAGATCCGTCGGTCAAAGTTTTTGGATGGCTGTAAGGTTATTCTGTTAGTCATAGTCATAATATCAAAAGGAATACTCACTGGAAATCTTAGCCGTTGCAAGATAGGCTTCACCACCAGTGTCCACAGTTCTTGAAGAATGAAGCACACAATCTGGGAAGGTGTTGGGTTACTCTTTGAGGCTGGTCTCATGACACGAACATCTTCCAAATATTCTACTCTTTCCATCTGAAGAAGGTTGCTATCCACAAGTGATGATTGGAATCGAGCTTGAAGATCCTCAGCCCTGGCCTTGGAAAAACCAGGTAGTGGTATCCGGGCTGGTTGAGCATTGCAGCCAAGAATGATGGCATCACATCCAGACAAAGAGACAACAATCACAGCAACAAGACCAGTCTCAGGGAGCTGGTCTGACCAATCAGTGAAGCATGGTGGTTGGAGAAAGTGTCTGAAACCTGGAATTGTTGTTTGAACAGTATAGACAAGCTGTTTCCACTCCTCATCCATTTGACAATAAGCCACTTCCTTAAGCTCATTTGCAAGCTTTTGCTCATCTGTGGCCAACATCTGTTCTTCCAAGGTACGTGTCCGTCTTGCAGCAATTTCCAAGCTTTGGGACAGAGTCTCCAGACGGTTGGCAATAGCAGGATTGCATGACCAAAGATCATCAAGTGGTGTTCGAAATGTGCCAATTTGGTTCCACACAAGGCCCCGTATTTTCTCGAGTGACTCCAGAGCCTTTGCTAGCCAACCATCATTAATGAGCTCCTTTACTAGCATCAATATCTGTTGTGGGAGCTCTCGGAGAAAGTGGTGGCGTTTTGTAACAGTGACCTCCAAGCCAGTAAGTGCAACAAATGAACCAATCATGGCATCCAATCCAAAACTCCAATCTGTTTGGACACGAAGATTGGCTTGATATTTCCGTGCCATTGCAATCATAGCCCAATTTTTGCTGGCATCCAGGCACAATTTGGCATTATTTGCACTCATAATTGCAGAGGTTGAGTGATCCAAGGCTTGATTGATATGCTTTGAGTCTTGAGAAGCAAAATGAAGCTTCATGTATCCTACAGCAAGTTTAGAATGCAGAATGCTAGATTGGGAGATATTCTTGCTGGAAGCAAAGAAAGAGGCTTGATCGAGGAGCTGTGCTCCTTGGACTGGATCCCTATGATTGAGTGCCTCTTCTATCACAGTTTCTATAGCAGGCTGACAGTAAACCATACTGGCTTTCTGATTATCTCCATTTTCTTCCATGAACATCTGAAAAGCATCATAGTTTTGCTGGGTAACAAGTGGGTCTTCATTTCCATGCTCCCATTGTTTCTGGTCAGAGAAAAAGATGGCCAGATACTGCAAGAGATCCTCTGACACTGGTCCTAGTGATTTGCCAGCAAGCAAGTGTAGTATATGGTGTAGATGGAGTTTTGCTGGATTGTGCTTGATTCTGTAGCTCTTAAGCTCCAGTCTATAGCCCACTGAAATCAATGCCTTTAGAAAGCCTTCGGTGCATTGCATGCTTTCAGATAGTATGGACTCCTGGAGTTTTCCAAGGATTGCAACAGCTTCTGCCAAATCTTCTATATCTCCTGAGCCTGAGATATTCTGAACAAATATCAATAGGTTTTCAAAGCTCTTTGCAGGGCTAGAATGGTGGCACTTTTGCACACTATAGTATGCCATTCGCTCATAGTGATGGGCCTCATAGCGGTCAGATGCCCTGTCATATATAAATGCTCGGCAGAGATATAGTTGTGAGAGACGCTGCAGTGCAACGTGCTCTGCATGGGTCTCCCCCTGGAGATGTGCCTGATGCAAATATTGCTTTGTGGCTGCAATAGGTCCATCAAAGTCAAAGTCATTCCAAAGTCCAGAGGGCAACAGCTTCATTCTCTGTATCATCCCCTTTTCAAGGTGTTCAATGATTATGGCCTTGGATGGGTGATGTTGTGGCATGAGCTCAAGTTGGTCCTTGAGGCCTTTCAGAGTTTGATCCAAGATCTCTACTCTGCCCTGTACAAACCAAGGCTTGCTCTGCTGCACAAGCACTTGAACAACCAATTCCCTCCACAGGAGTTCTGGTACCCTTTCTTTTATGAGCTTGCATAGCTCAGCTGCCTTGTGCACATCTTCACTAGTTTTTAGGCGAGATGAGCGCATAAGCAGATGCTTGATAGAGCCCTCTAGTAAATGGGGGTTTGAACTATAATCCTTGAGTAGATCAAAGTGGGCAATAATACTGCTTAGGTATTCAATGCCATCTGTTTCAAGAAACTTGTGTTGAAAGACTTGAAAACGGAAGGAATGCACTATTGGCTGCATGCAAATGACCAAATAGAAAAGGTGAGTGACATTACCAGTAGTTTGGAAAATGTCAATAGCATTCTGATATTGATTTTTCAACCTTTGCCTGACTTGTGTCTGGATTGACTCATGCTCAGGGATATTTTCTATCCAACACAAAATATCTCAGTTACTATGTCAGACAAGGTAGACAAAGATACTCACGGTACTCTCTTGAAATAAATAAGGGTAACAGAAAGAGTTAGACTATCTCTTGGACAAGCATAGAGAGACAGCTTACCTATAGGCATCGACTTTTGCAATGAGCTTACAGATTGCCTGCAGAGGACCATTTGGAGAGATGGATAGGCAGTGGGATAGAGCTTTCCCAAGTGCCACTGTGCAGTCCAAAACTGCTGATTTGCCATCAGGGAGGTCCTCGAATGAAAAGTAACTCGAGATCTCTGTGAGATCTCTTGGTGGGTAATAGGGGACTGATGCAGTTTCATCAACAGTCTCATCGCGTGATAAAAGAATGAGATATCCAAGAAGCAAGTCCATATTCATAGCAGTGTCTGTGAGTCTGGATCACACAATCAGCAAGAAAGATCAAAGGCAGGAATGACTACTTACTCAATGTCCACATCTCTAACAATAGCATTCTCTGGGAGATCTGGGACAAATTCGGCAATCTTCCATGTTTTGCTGCTTGGGCCATCATAGTCCGATTTAGACATATTTGAGAATTGGATGAGCAGGAAGATAAATGTAAAGGTGGGGTGGGGGCCAAAAGGGTACAGATGATAGACTTCCAAGGGCTTTATAGATTACACCCTCAAAAAAGCTGTGTAACCCCATAAAGCAACAAAAGAGCTGCTGTAGGCCCTGATTTCCCGGGCTTCTTGACATAGCTATGCTGGCCATGCAAGCCCTGGGAATCTGAACAGGAATACAAACTCATCTGGTTGAAATTTCGTCAATTGTACATGCTATGAGTCACATTAAATTAATTTGTAGGACTGGCATTTGCAGCTGCTGTGGAATATCACTTAATTTGAGTGAATGAATGATATCGGTCATTGACTTGGCTAGCAATAACCTTTTTTCCATAACTACCAACAAGGTTGCGCTTGTTACTTCTCCTGTTTTCGCCTTCGTCGAGTCCGCACCCTGATTTCGCATCGGAGCCTCAGTCTCCGCCATCAATGATGGACGAGCGCAGGGCGGCGCCGAGCACGTGTAGTTGTAGCTTCGAGTAACTGTTTCAAGTGTCTCTTCTTATCCCGTCATTTCTTCTTTCCACTCCACGAGGGCCTGAGGCAGCCCGACGGCCAAGGGAAGAAATCTGAAAATGCCCTGCCGGCCTGCAAGCCATCGATCGAAATAACGTTCAGGTCGGACTTGGACTGGAGCGCAGCGACTCGAGGCGTCATTCCATTTCGGAGGAAATGGAAAGCAGGATCGGCACGGATTCCATACCGATTCTGTATATATTGTCTCTGCTATTCGTTGATTTACATTTGGGAGTGTACATTCTGTGTCGATATTATTTGAATTTGCTAACGTCCCCCTCAGCCTGCGAGATTCGTCGCAGTCCACTCTCGGGCGACTTGGACTGGAGCGCAGCGACCCGACTCGGAGGCGTCAACGTTCGACTTGAACGTTGCGAACAAGCAGAGTGCGTACCACTAACAATGGCTCTGCTCCAAGGGTCGAAGTTAAGAGGAAGAATAGACAGAGCCCCAGAATGCCGTGCCGAGCCTTCCGTAAATTGAAATTGGTCTCTACTTCGTTAGATGGAGGTTCATCAGCGGTATACTAGTGTGTTACTTCTGGGATTGGCACCCGCTGTACCTCAGGCGACGGGCGGGTGACTCTGACCCAACGCGGGTCGCGTAGTGTCTAATGGAAGATGGGAACTTAGAACAGTACCCATGAGCGGAAGTAGGATGTCAGCCTACAGGATGTGCTCAACAAGACAGAGAAGAGAGAACGAACACGCTCCTTTGATCACGCAGTCGACTATCACCTTTCTCACCGCGCGCACTCCTTATCTTGAATCGCTATCCAGGAGGTTTCTGAGCCCTGATTGTAGATCTTACGGAATTTCAAGTCTATCATTCTCTTTTCTACTTTTAAATTACTCTTTTGACACAACAGAAAGAGCTCTACAAGGCTGAACGTCGTTCTGCAGCTCGGCGCTCGCTGGCTGCACAAGCTATTAAGCACGACCTAACTGAGGCTCAGTTCTCGAAACAGGGAGCAACTCGTTGTCAGTGGTCGTCGTACAGACTCGTACTTGGCACTTCATTGATCAAATTTGACGAGTAGTGCAACATTGCGCGTGCGCAGAAGGCCTCCATGAGACCGTTCTATACCTGCTGTGGACCTTTCATTTACTATGAGCAGCCTCGCCTTCTGCTCCCGCCACCGTACCTGCCAGTGTGCGTCATCTTGATGACCCAACTATGATGGCAAGGGCAGGAACCTAATTTTAGTGCGGCGGGCAACAGGCACCGAAACCGCGTGTCGTTGCAACGAACGACGGATGGTCGGGCGTCTTTTCTCCTCTTCCCATCACCTCTCCCTTCACTCTCTTCTACCTTACCTTCTCTCCCTCTCTCTCTAACTCTAAGCGCTGGCGGGCCAGGTGTCGGTCGTGTTGAAACTTCCCCAGGGCGCTTTGAGGCAAGAGGGGCTGCGAGCACGACGAACACGACGACGAGGGGCAGAAAATGCCCTGTGAGAGCTCTGCGAACCAGCAAGCCATCGACCAAACCAAGTTCTGGGACGAGAATGGGCTGCACTGGGAGCCGCATCGGATAGGGTGGGCTATAGCCGGGGGTTGTACAGTCATCGTACGTTCGCTATTGTTTGCACTTCCTTGTTGGTTGCCTTACCTGACTGATATTGCGGTAGACGTGTATTATTTCTTTGGTTGCTATTTGGAAGCACTGTCGGTGCGTTGGGATGTTCTGCAGAAGAAGGTTGCTTTTGGGATGCTGATCGTTATGATGAAGGAACTATACAAATCCGAGGCAGCAGCGGCAAATGTGAGTGCCCATAACCCTCATTCATTCCCGTCCTTCTGAATTCCTATCTCTCTAGACTTCGAATTTTGTACATGCCCCCAGTGTATGGCATTATTTCCTTCCTTTCCTACCGATTCTTTAGATACTACATCTACTATTCATTCGTTTACATCGGTCAGTACCCTCCAGAACTCGCCTCCATTCCTTTTGATCTGACATTTCGTTGCGCGTCTATAGCCTACGAGGTCCGTCTCTCCCCCCGAACCCCCTCCGCTCACTCACTAAGCTCATCCCGAACCAGGCTATCACGCTCAGCGCTTTCCTGTGAGCCGCGCAAAACTCGCCGCACCAAACCCAACTCATGATCCGCAGAATGCTAATCATCGAATACGTCGCCGCAACCGCCGTAGGGAACTCTGCAAATAAAGCTATAGAGCGGAAAGACAAACGACCCTTGCCCATTCCTGTAAGTTTTTCCTCCACCCTCCGCGCCGGCTCGCAGACTGAGCCCACGTTGATCACCTTGGTTCCTGTCGTCGTAGTTTTGTTGTTGGCGATATCGGCCTACAAAGGTACGTCCCGTCCTCTCACCTCCCTTTTCTCGCTGATTTTCTGACGATTCGAAAGGCATACTTCATGTACACCGTCAAGGTCCGTACATCTTATCGTCTCGGTATCCTCGAAAGCCGCTTACTTCCTTCTTCCAGTGGAGTGTGCTGCAATACATCATCATCCGCCCAGGTCCGTCTTCATATTCGTACTAGCGCCGTTCTGCTGCCCTTCTTACTTTGTAAACTTTTGTTGGATCCTGTGTTTAGCTGCGTCGATTGCGGGAATCGTCTGCGAACATTTCAAGGTACTGTGTACGACCGAGGGGTATACGCTCAAGTACGCTGCGGTGTACATCGAGTGTATCAATTTCGTTAGTATCAGGTGGGTATCTCGTTTCATTGGGTTCTGCTTGGTATCCCCTTTCGAACGCCTCGTTCTCCTTCTCGTATCTATATCGATAACGAACAAGCGCACATTTATCTCTTGTCTTTATCATTTTAGCGCTCTCGCTGACTCCAAGTATCATTTCATCGTACCTAGTATCGCCCTATACGGCCTCCTCGTCTTCTGCGGTCTTGTTTCTGAAGAGTTGAAAGGCAAGAGACCTGTTGCAAAGTTCTTGGCTATAAAGTTGGTCGTCATGTTCACTTTTTACCAAATGTTCGTGGTGAGTGTTGGATTTCTCTCCCATCCTGATCCTTCGGCTGACTGACTGACTGACTGATCGAATGACTGATTGAATGACCGATTCGTGGGCGGTTGGTGTAGTTCCATTGGCTCGAAGGTCGTGTTATACATGGTACGTTCCACTCCCCTCTCACATTTTCCCGTCTTTCTGACCTTCAAAAAAATTTTTATCCTTCAAAGAAACGACCTACTGGACAACAACGAACATCGCCAACGGGCTCAACGCACTCGCCATCTGCGTCGAGATGGTCTTTTTCTCCGCGTTGATGTTGTGGGCGTATACGTGGAAGGAATATGAGATCAAAGATGGGTCGAAGAAGACGGGGATTGGGAGACCTTTGTTGGATTCTATCAATATGAGTGCGTATGCGTGTTCCTATCTCTTCACCGCCTTTGTCCCTGTGCCCCCGCCACAGTGCTCACCGGGATCTACAGGTGACTTCATCCGCGAGATCTGGTACTCCCTTCGATACTTCTTCTCGGGTAAAACGCATACCGAAAAGACCTCGACCGTTGGTGGTGGAGTCCCACTTACCAAGCTCCGTTCCACAACCGACGAAGGTCCCCGGGGAGGTGTAGGAGTGGGTCTGCGGCCTCCTAAATCTACCGGATACGATGCGTATCATGGGGGTGGGGGGGCTCACCAACGGTTGAGTTTCGCCCAGGCGTTCGGGTTAGAACCTGTCGAGTACGCGAACAGGTCTCTGGCGCGTTCGAACGATCACGTTGATAGTACCAGGACGTTTGGGCGGAGCGGAGGAGGTGGGGGAGCGGGGGAGTTGAAGAAGGGGCTAGCGTATGGACATGCGAGTTTGGACGATAAAGAGGAACGAGAGATGTTGACGAGGGGGATGTCGCCGCTCGTTTCTTCTAAAGATCCGGATGCTCTTCAGGCGCAGCAGGAGCTTCATTATTCCCACCACCACCACCAGCAACAACACAGTGGGAAGTATGGTGGGAAGGAGGAGGGGAGGACGTATGTGGTTGGAGTGGATACTAGAGGTGCGAAGGGGAAGGTGTCGGAGGATACTGATCGTGACAAGTCTGAGGAGGGGGGTGTGGATTTGGGGTATTACCAGAGTGCGTATGGAGGTGTAGAGGAGCAGCAGCAGCCGTATCAGTATCAGCAGGCTTCGTACCCTCCGCAGTCTCAGCTCCACCACCAACAACATCAACAAAGCTATTCGCAGCAGCAGCAGGTGTACCAGCATCCACATCCGAGACAGCTACAGCCGCAGACGCGGGGGTATACGACTGCGACTTCGACTCCGCAGACGCAGCAGGTGGTGTATGGTCAACAACAACAACCGAGTGTTCCTCCGTCGTTACAGCCTCAGCAACCTGTGTGGTCCGCGCAAGACTCGGATTCGTATTTACAACCACCGCAAAATTACTATGAGAGCAGTGGAGGAGGTGGGGGTGGGGATAGGAGAGAGTCGTATAGCTCGTGGGCGGGTCCACGGGCTGTTTGATCTTTTGGTTCGATTTCTTTTTTTCTTCTTTTTCTTTTTGATGATACCAGTTTCGTACCATGCGTACAATTTTAGTACCTATCTACCTACCTACCTTTTGCTTGTTAGTGGTTACGTCGAACACTCTTTTCTATTCCTATTTGATTTTTTTGTCGTGTTTCGGAGTTGGGATAATACCAGTGGTCAGTCACTTCTGGCCCGTGTGCTGACGGAGACAAGAACCGTGGTGCAGGAGATCCCAATCGTACTGTCAATGAGGCTGGGATGTCGAATGCAAGGTCTTATCTCTTCACGCTGTGTAGAACGCTCTTCCCCTAGAGCATTGGGTACGATACCGCCATGTTAATGCGCAACTGCTCAATCCTTGGAAGCATTCTTCATATCTTCTGGACTGTGCTCAGCTAGCGCTTTCCAGTGCTAAACTACACCAAATCCTCGGAGCTTCATGAGGGGGATGGACAGCGTAGAGAATCAGACGCCAGGGTCTGGACTCGTATTGACCAATTCGAAGCTCAATTGAATAGGTTTCTTGGCGAACCTCGGGAGAAACATTAAACGTTAAACACACGTTCACCCTTTTTGTCTCTCAAGGGGGCCACGATGCAGCCCTCTGACTGTATCTAGGCGCTCGTTAACTGCCCGCCTCCGAGGTTTTGGTTCTCCCTTTCTGTCTGTAAATTTATCTGGTCAACATCAGTGACTTCTGGAAAACTGATAGGTTCCCCGTTGGGGCTCAGTGTCTACTTCTGCCTGCGCGCTCTGATATGGTACTCTTGAACGGGGAGGATGAGCAGCTTCTACGATCGATTACTCAGACGGGCCTTTGACCATTGACCAAACTCCGCGAGTCATTTTCGAACACAGCGTTGATGACTCAAATGTGCTTCTGTTTCTCTATCTGTCGTCCTTGGATTAAGGTTCCAACTGTCGA
The DNA here is from genome assembly GCA_027579765.1 of Candolleomyces efflorescens. Taxonomy (NCBI): domain Eukaryota; kingdom Fungi; phylum Basidiomycota; class Agaricomycetes; order Agaricales; family Psathyrellaceae; genus Candolleomyces; species Candolleomyces efflorescens. Next base: position 35,051 of record JAMZDL010000122.1, read on the forward strand.
ACGCCCTTCTAGGCTCTCGCGCTTTAATGGCACCATGGTCTCGGATCCTGCTCGCTCGCCTCGAGTACGCTGCGTGCTCACAGCACGAGGGTGTTTCAATTGAACTCTCTTTGACCAACAGCCAAAGCGGGACCTAGTATGTCAGTTTGTAAATTGCTATGACGATTGTTTGCGGACTCGAGGTCCAGCCTTCTAGTTCTGAGCGTCTATGTCCAATTTGTCAGTCAACACTCACGCTCACGTATAAAGGCGTCCGATTCTTACCAGTTGGACCTCATCACACCCCTGTTTGACACTCTCATCGATAACCAATCGTGAATCAATACCAGTAGCTACACTCGCCACCAGATATAGAGATGGGTAACAACGCTAGCACACCCGTGGACAGAAGGGCGGTGGCGGAGGTCATCAGGTCGTCCGCCATAGCGACACTTTCAGAGCGATTGACTGAGGAGGATGGGTTGCTTGGTGAGCTGTCGAGGGAAGATGTGTACGTTGACTTCAGATTCCTTTGCGTGGTCAAAAGTGTGACAAATGATCCTCCTTTCAAGGGCGTCATTGATGAACCGCGTAATACCGTCTGCGGGACCAAGTTCCTCAGATTTCATGACACAACCCAGGAGGGTTGAGGCAGACAGTCTTTTGCTAAAATCAACCTTCGAGTACGCCCGATTCTTTTCCTCTCCCTCCCCAATCTTGAGCTCACGTCTCCCCAGGGCCGCATTGAAAAATTCACCTGCTGAATCCACCGAAGAAGATGGTAGTCCAACTCATAATACTTTTCCTTTCGCAGTCTTTGCGACACCTCCCACTCACACTGACGATCCACTCGAGATTCTTGCCCATCCCCAACGCAGTGCCTCGCTCGGCACGATAAATCACTCACCTTGCGATTTGAAAGGGAAATTCCCCGCTTCCCTGGACTTGGACGGCTATACAGCTAATTCTACTGTTCCCATTGGGGCCGGAGAGAGTTCGATGAGTGGCGACAGACTAGTGGCATGGTTCGAGTCCGGAACCAAGTTCACAGAAGCTTGTGTGAACGACGAGAAGACGGCCACCGGTGATTCATTGGTGCATCAACAGCTCGATGGCAGTCTAGCCCAGATGGTCGATGCGTAAGTACTCTACTCGTATTTGTGACATATGATCATAGTTGAAAAATCGCGGATCCAGGGCCGCTACTGTGGGTGCGATTCCCGAATACGAAGAGGATGCAAGCGACGAAGTAATGCCTGTGATATTCGACCTTCTGTTGCCTGATGACGATGGTGAGCGGGGCAGTACCACCTTCCTTACATAGACTGACAGTGCGCCTCCAGAGGAAGACGATGAACGCCTCGAGTCAGGATTGCGTTCCCCAGACCCCAAGATGCAATCCCTAGGGATCGCAGATTTCGTCTTCCAGAATGCGAATCAACTTCGCCATTTACTACGCTCTCGTAGCTCCAGAGTCTCTGGCGAAGCGGATAAGGATATTCTTTCACTTCGCGAGGATTTTTGCCGAACCATACTCAAATATGGCGACAAGAACTTACAGCATCACCTCTCACTGCTAGCCGGGGCTTTCATGGTTGAGAGAGCAAATTTTGAAGGAAATCCTGACCTCATGCAGGAGGGGGCGTTGGTTCTGGACCGGTACTCCGCTTTCACCGCCGAAAATAACGTCGACGCGGTATCCCACCTCCTCCTTGGTTTGGGTTACGGAAAGCTGTATCGGGCAACCGAGGATTCGAATCACATCGACAAGGCGCTGCGTCACAGGGCTCTCGGAATTCTAAGCGTGAAAACACCTTTGACGCACTTGACAACAGTCAGGTTCTGGCTGAAGGATTCGGCGACGGCCAAGATATCCCTCAACGGTTTTGAACTATTGGAGATGGTTATCGATTCGATCACCCAGCCAGCAGCCTTGAAAGAAAAGGTTGCGAAACGTCACAAACTGCTCAGGAATTTGCCGTGGGAGGTCTTGGGTCGAAATCTGTTGACGTTAGGCTCCGATAGGGATCTGAAGAAAGGATTGGCGTCTCTTGAGCAGCTGCGGGGTCGCATCTTGAACCAGGCCAGCCCTTTTCGTCCTCTGGTGGACGAGCTTTGCTCGAGGGATCCTGATGGTTTCGGCCTTCTGTCCCAAGGCCTGGAACTTGTTGGTAGCGAGCTGTTTGCATGGGAATCGGAGCGAAACGAGGAGAATTCCAATCGACCCTTGGCACAGACGCTCTATCAGAAGGTTCGGAAGGCAATTCCAGGATTGGAGCATATCCTCCGACAACCATCACCAACAGAATGGACGGCCCATGGTACTGGAGTGGATGTCACGATCATTGTGCACAAATCCCGATGTGACGCCTTGATTCTCCTCCCTGGCTCAAAGACGCCATACCGAGCGCCATTACCCAATTTTTCATTCTCCAAGGCCGAACAACTCCAGAGTCGCTTTCGATTGACACTGAAAGAACAAGAACTTATTCGGAGAGAAGGAGCGCAACATCTTGATGAAGTAGAGGACAGAGCCTTTCGTCCCATTTCGAAGAGGAAACACTCCCAGGTAATCGCTTCTATCCTTCGTGATCTATGGTTAGCCATTGCAAAACCCGTCCTGGTAGAGATCCTGAAACTACGGGTGCGTGAGCCGGTTGATTCCTTTCAACTCACACTTACGATTACGTCTCACAGAGGTCAGATATACCCGAAATGAGGGTATGGTGGTGCACAACAGGTCCTCTGATGTCGCTTCCTCTACACGCGGCGGGTATCTACGAGGGTACGCACCAAGAGAGCGTTTTCGACTATGCCATCTCCTCCTACATTCCCACTATTTCCATCTGGACAAACCGTGTACGACGCCCTAAGAGCCATGATCTTCAACAGACGGGGGTCTGCATGGTCAGTCAATCAGAAGCACCGGGCTTGCCACGCATACCAGGCACTAGGGAGGAGATTGCTCGCGTTGCGGCCATTGTCGAAAAGGAACCAGATATCAAAGCCGTTCGGCTGGAAGACGCCGCAGCAACCAAAGACACCGTTCTCTCCGCCATGGAAAATCACAGCTGGATCCATCTTGCCTGCCATGGTTGCCAAGATCCAAAAGAGGCTTTGAGAAGCGGCTTCGCCCTCGCAGATGGCCGTCTTGAGGCATCAACAATCATCAAACGCAATTCGAAGAACGCTGAATTTGCATTTTTGTCAGCCTGCCAGACGAGCACCGGAGATGTCACTCTCAGCGAAGAATCGGTGCACCTCGCCGCTGCAATGCTTGTGGCCGGATATAGAGGCGTCGTCGGCACCATGTGGTCTATTAATGACCGTCACGCACCTGGGGTAGCTGAAGATTTTTATAGTCAGCTTATTGATCGAAGTGGGTCGGTGGGCGGAAGGAAGAGGTTGGATGGAGAACAAGCGGCATGGGCTCTTCATTACGCTGTCCAGCGCCTTAGAAAGCACGTAGGTGACTCAAACTACCTCGTATGGGCTCCGTACGTCCACTTTGGTGTCTGATACCACCTCGGCCAAGATTATATCCCTCTTTCGATCTTTGGTAGGGTGGATTATCGATATTGCACGATCATGACTCTCTCATCATTCACATACTTTCCCTGGAGTTTCGAGTTTGCAGTATATGTTCTGTACACAGATTTCCTTCATCTACTGGCCTGTACTGGCCGGAGACGTGTGGAGAATGGTACGTACAATCCTGGTAATCTCTGCGCTTTCGCCGGCTTTGAAAGCAATGTTGGCGTTGAGTTTCTCGACGACCTCTGTGTAGAGATGTGATTGGCCCGGTTGTGGTCTTCAACACGATTTGAGCAAGCATAATAGGAAGCGCACAATTAAGACGCACCCGCGTAAAGTCAGACTCTCCGTTGCGGATAAATCTTCCTCTCGTATCGCAACATCGTCACTCTTCTTGTAATTATCTGCACAGGTAATTCCATGAGCAGCCGACGACGACGAGCGAGGAAAGCCAACGTACTCCTCCGTCTGCGGTTCAGAATCTGCGATGCTGTGTACAACGGAAGGATGGATTTCTCGAGTTTGACGATAAGAGTGTCGAAACTGGCGAGGATAGCTGTAGGTCAATCGGGTGCCTCCACCCCATCCTAATCCAAGAACCTCCTCCCTCAATACCGCTCCACATCTCCCTCAAAAAGCTCATAGAACCTTCCAACTTGTCTTTCGTCTTTCCACTCTTGCCAACACGACCGACCAAAGGGGCCTTCACGGCCGAAGATTGGGACGGGGATGAGGTGGCTTGGGTCTACAGTGTAGAGTTGAAATCGTAATAACCGGCTCTGGCGGCCCTGATGCTGGATTTGGTCGGCAAGCTCAGTCGTCGTCCAAGAGAGGAGGGTGGGGCGGAGGAAGGTTCGGCTCACGAGAAGGACAATGGGGGCGGGAGAGGGTTGGGAGGGAGGTGAGCATGGTTTGGATTTTGTCACCTAGAGCAGAAGAGGTGTTGGCCTATGGTTGGTTCTGTGTTCTTAGAGATAAGGTGAAAAGAGAACAAGAGAATGGGAAGGCATGGAATGGGAGGAGGGAGGGTGGACAGACCTACGAATGAAATGCTCCAAACCGGCGTTATCCCTGCCATCTTCGAGCCCGTTGCACTCTTTCGACTTTTCACCTACTTGTATTTCCTAACCCATCTTCCAATTCGCATCTCCGAGCGCTGAGGGACTCCGCTCACAGCACATCCAACTTTCAATAGCCGAGAATCAGCTCGAGTTGGCGTTGGTGGGATAGGAGCGGTTTGTCGGCCGATACAGCCAGGAGTTGTAGCGTTGCAGACGTTTTTCATTCTGGTATGACAGAGGTGAGAACTAAGTGAACGAGGCGGAGGAGAGAGGAGCGAGAGAGGGAGAAGGATGAGGCGGCGGAGGAGGATGTGGAGGCCAGTTGTGCAAGCGGTTAGAGGACCTTGCATTCTTCCTCCTGGTGGCGTGTTTAGACTTAGAGACCAAAGATAAAATGACGAAGACTAACCTCAGATGTAACGGGTATCACCTACACCCGCCCTCCAAACTCCCTCCTAGCCCACAAGGATCAACCTCACCAACCTCTTCTACCTGCGCAACGAAAAACTTGACACTGCGATTCCCTCATTGTCCATGATGGCGGCGGAATGGGGGGATGAGAACTCATGGTTGTTCCGCCGTCGTTTGATACTTTAAATTGAGTTGTCGAATAGTCGGCGTTCTTCGGCTACATTCGCTCCGAGGTATACCAAATTCCTTCAGTCTTATAGCTCATGGTGGTGTTGAGAATCGGGCCCGTGGATGCTCGCTTGTGGTGGTGGTCGAGTGCGACATTGATGGTGACAAGTTCGTTGATGGTACCCACGCTCAGCTCTTCCGCTCTCTCGCCACCAGTCACCGTCTCCCGGCCCTAAGAAAGCGCGCACGTCCCCAGCGAGTACTTGAGCCCTCGAATTCGAGCCCTGTGTTGACGTTTTTCGATAGCAGGGCTTGATTTGTCGATCGTCAGGGTCCTGGCATCCTTGTTGCCTAGGAAAACTATGAAATCATGTCGGATGATTGCACAATCAACCTTTCCTCCTAGGGACACTGCCTACAACACACAAGATTCACCTCTTATCCCGGACATCGTGAAAACATATGTTGGATGGATGACCTCTCCGTCAATCACATTGATTAACTCGCTCGCCAGAATCGACATACCTTTTGTAGACCGCGATCGCCGTGCTGAACAAGGTTCAGCTTTGTAGGTTCGTTTCAAAATAGAGGTGGATTCCGTAAGATCGATGATGCCGGACACCTCCTGGATGGCGAGCGATTCATGATAAGAAGGGGTCTGCGAAGGGTAACTCGTTGATCGAAGGAGCGTGTTCTCTCCCCCTTCTCTGCCTTGATTGCCTTGGCTGACATCCTACCGCGTATGGACCCCGGTCAGCTTCGAACGATCGTCTCTGTGTTGAGGGTGATGCAAGTAGAGGAGTACTCAAAAGGTGTAGTGGGATACAGCTATTGTGCTGATCACTATTTCTCATTCAACTTCACAGCTGCTGTAATCACCTTTCTCATATGCGACATCTGTTCCAGTTTCTACGACGAGGTGAACTTCGATAGAAATACTTGCGATGGACCTTCATCTGACACGGCCGAGCCCAGCTTCAATTTATCTGGAGGTTCGTGAAGCCCGAAACTCTGCCTATGGTTCCATTAACTTCGACCATTGCCTAGGGCTAGATGGACCTTCCCGAAGATGCTGTATCTATTCATACGATACTACCCTCTACTGCTTGTGGTGTGAGTATATTTAACTCGGGTGATCTCTTATGCTCACACACGATGCCCGAGCAGAACCATGCTTATCGGTACGTACCTGCTTGTTTGCGGCGTTTGGCAACCTTGTGAACGCGCGTGCTGTTTCAAGTAGTTGGAGCACGAAGGGACCCAACAGTAGAGGTACGTCCAAATCAACCCCTAGTTCCTCACCGGCGGCTGCTCAAATTAACAGTTGTGAGTTATCCAAACGGACTAGGAACCTAGGGTCGAGATCTGACTGGGCGCGTATCCGCATAGCTGCTGGTCGTATACTCGAATCATGAGCATGTGAGTGGTACTTACCGTCGCCCAATGAACGATGCATTGATACGCATCCAAAGGGCTGGGAATCGAGTTGTTATGCTCGTCATTAGCACTATTTGCGTCTTACGTGTTCACGCGCTGTATCACCGCAGTCGAAAAAGTGAGAAATCTGAAAGCAGCCTTGCGAAGAGATCGCAGAATGCTGACGAGGGGACCTCATAGTTCTGGCCTTCATTGTCATTTGCTCCTGCAGTGCGTTCAATTCCTCTCACTCACCAATGATCTTGATCTATCACTCACCTTACTCCAGTCGAAGTGGCCGTACGTGCTGTCGAGACTGCACACGGCTACAGTTACTCATCGCTTCATCCCCCAGGTCGGTTTCTACGCCGCCTTTTGGATTACACAGCACACTGCGGACGAAACACGACCGTCAAGATCACCACTCTCGAGTCGATACGGCTGCAAATTCCTGCAACCACAAATGACGGACGAAATGGTGAGAATGTACATAGTAACTGGGTAAGTCGACAGTACCTATGAGACCGAGGATAAGCTGAACAAGGACGATCAAATTATGCTCGCTGTTCAGGATTCTCGGCTTTGCAAATGCCAGTACGCGATTTCACGAGTCAACAAATCATCTTTACACGCTGACACCACGGCTCTCGAAGCTGTCTTTTTTGTGCTAAGTTTGTTGAGGCTGAAAGCTTCGCTGGTCGACGAGACGGGTGCCGTCAACATTGACTTGATCAAGTATAAGTCACCCCTCTTGAAAGCGTTCATAAGAGATGGAGCTCTGGCCTTTTTGATGTGAGTTTTTATCGTTGTATACCGTTGCGTTTGCCTGAATAAATCTCGTGTTGCACTTCACAAATCACTAGGCTTGCTAGTAAGTCCTTCTTATTGGACTTTCGTACGCTCGACAATCATCTGATTTGCTTGTGACGTAGCAATGCACGGTTTGGCAGCGTTTTTGTGTCTTTATCGTTGGGGATTCTACTTCCTTCCCATTTGGCCGTACGTCCAGATTCCCCGACATCAGAAGAGCTGATTCCCCATGAGAAAGTACTTACTGACCTTTCAAAAGGTGGATTTTCGCTGTTTCCTCCTATACGGTGCGTAAATTTGCCACCTGGCTCCGCTTGCCGGAAGTCTCACTCTCCAGGGCTTCCATTTTGCTTGCAGGGTTCTCGCCTTCTCCTGAACGTTCGTGTTGCTGGAGGGGGAGAGAATCGGACGACGGTTGGCGGGGGAATGCCTGAGTTGCCCCCGTTGCGGTTTGCTTCCCTCAACACTGATGCATTTTCAACGTCGAGCAACGCTGTGTCTCGGACCGATCAGGGGTAGGCTGTTGGTGTTGTTCGAGCTTGAACACGTTACAGGGTGGAATTTATGTACGTGTGTAATCTAGGACAATGCATGACATATTTCGAGCGTACTCTGCCTACTATTTCTCTGCCAAATGACCAGGATTGATCATGCACGACAGATGAACCCACTCGCACCAGCTACACAAACCATTGGCAGCCTCAGACTGGATATCATGCAGTTTTTAACCATAGTTCAGAATGGTGGGCCATATTTTCTCCGCGGCATTATCCTGGAATTTGTACTGAAGAATCAAGATGTGTGAGGCATCAATAACTGCAATTTACACGGATGTGCGAAAACAGACAAGGCACAGCATTTGACTGTGAGCAGTGAGAATAAGGCCTAAATATGGGGAAACAGGACGTCAAACTTGGTGGGCATGGCTTGTGGCCCCGTTTAGGAAAAGCTGGTTCTTCCTGTGTTCTACGATACCCGGAATGAGTCGAGCTGTAGAACACCAGTCAGAACGGGAAAAAACCGTGTTGCTTGGGTGAGCAGGGTGACCAAACATGCAGTAGGAAGATATGCAGGAATCTGGGGGCAAAGGTGTAATAACAGGAGTTATGGAGTTGTTGAGATTTTGGACAAAGTCTGATGATCTCTCACGGCAAATTGAAATAGCCGTGTTTTACAGCATCCTTGTATCATGAATTAAATGGTGCTCCACAGCAACAGTAGTTGGAGAACCTGGCTGAGAGATCACTAAGCATAGAGAGAAGCCACGATGAATGCAGACTCTGATGTATCATGTCATGAAATATCAAGTATGAGGCTAGCTGCCAAATGTCTTTCCAGAACATGCTTCAGCAGCACAGCTAGCAGTTGATTTAAAAGGACCTATCACAGCATGTTGCATGCTATAAAATTTGAAAAAACATATATATACCAATGTATCAATTTTCTATCACAGCTCTTGTACTGCTGGTGTTTCCCTTTGCACTGCTTAAATGAACTACTCCTGTGGTGGAGTGAGTGAAGCCAGAATATAAAAGACCATGATCAAGATATGTAGGTGCCTTCTTTCTGCCCAAATCCTTTCTCAAAGTATATCTATCCATTCACAGAGATGCATGAATTGGATCACAATGATCCAGTCAATAAAGAAATGGTTGCCATGCTGGCAACCATTTCTGAATCAACAGCACAAGCAGGCCCAGAAGGCACACCAGAAGTACATACATCAACTGGGTAAGACACTTTTCCTGCCTTTCATCTCTTAGGGTCAATGCTGACTGTTTGATCAAGCATTGGGGGTGTTTCTTTCAGCCTACTTTTCAAGTTCCTCTCTTGGTTGTTGCCTAATGAAATCTCTGAGGCAGACTCTCAAGCAGAGTTCACTGAAAGCTCTGCCAAAATGCAACTGAGCAGTTGCATTTTAGCAGATAAGCTACCAGGAGGAAATTCTGGCACTCCCAAATTAGGAATAGAAGAGATGCTAAAGACAGTTGTCTCCCACTGGCTATCTGTATCTCCAATGCGTCTCAGGCAGGCTTTTCATAAGCTCATTGTGGAGGCTGACAGTTATAGGTGAGTTGTCTCCTAGCTACACAGAAATTTGTCTAACTCTGACTGCAACTTATGCTGCCACACTTATTGGTACAAAGGGAGTATGGTGAGTATTAATGTCTATATTTTAATATGAGATGATAACCAAGATATTTCTGCATATAGAAGGTATATCTGAGCCTGAGTCAATCCAGACACAAGTTGTGCAGATGTTGGAGGAGACATTTCACACAGTCATTATGATCTTCCAAGCTACTGGGGATATCAAAGAACTGGTCCTATTCATTGTTTGCATGCGTCAGCATACTCTGTCAACAAGACTTCAAGTCCTCCGTTCAAAATTTTCTGACACAGACCACATCAGCTACCTCAATGGGATCATTATCTGTCTGGGATTGCTCAGAGAGCATGACCAAGATTCTACTCTCATTGAGCTATCCACTGCATATTTGCTTCATCGCTACCTCCGCCTCAAGCAAAGTGAGGACCTGGCTCAGGCGGCTGACCTATGCAAACTTATGAAGCAAAACACTCCACACTCTGAATGGAGGCTACCCTATGCTCTTATCTTGGAATTGCAACTTGCTCATGCAATTGACAATGTCAGCTTAGAGCTCTTAGACCAAATTATTGCTACCTCAAAGGATATTCTTGAAGTCACTCTGGCAGACAACCCAAACAGGACACAATTCTTAGGCAGACTTGCAAGAGCCACAACCCACAGGATAAAGCTCTTGTCCTTTTACCATTACAATAATGATGGTGATTTCGATGATGCTGTTGCTGTTGCAGAGCAATATTTGCATGAGACTCGTTCTGAAGCTCAAAGAAATGGGTGTAGTGAGGCTCAAAAATGCCTTGCAGAGCTCTTTTATCTCAGATCCCTTGTTAACAACAAGCTGTCTGACAGGCATAGGGTTCTGTTCTATGAGAGAATGCAAAGACATCAAGCTGAGACTGATAAAAAGCTTGACTCTGAGACCTTGTTTAGACAGAAATTGCAGTTGGTCATCAGCCTTGCACAATCCACTGGCATGGAGTGCACTATAGAAGCAGCTTCAATGCTCTATGACCTCCATGCTGCAATTCCTCCAGGAAACACCCAATGTGCTGAATATTTTCTCGAGGCATTGATATCGGTGGGCATCGGACTAGAACTTGAAACCCACATAAAAAGTGACAGACCTTTATATTTGGAAAGCGCCAAGGCAAAAAACTGCCTACACAATTTAATACACCATCTTGACATCAAATCACTTGGGCCAGTATCAGAGGAACTTTTGCAGTGTCTGGATATGTTCCGTTCTCAGAGTGCTCATTGGTGCTCAGGAAAGGTGGACCATAGGCTCACTTCAGAGAATCTGAACACTTTAGTCAAGAAACTGTTCACTAGCAGAGACTCAAGGCGCGAGCTTCCTGGTGACTTGATAAAGTGGGCCCATGAGAACAACAATATTAGCCTTATAAGCCAAGCAGCAGAATATCTAGAGCAAAGATCTTGTTTTGCCTTCTGCAATGAAAAATCATTCTACCCACATGTCTATCTTGCCAACGAATACGAGGACTTATACAGTATAACCAAGGATCATAATCATCTCAACAAAGCCTTGGAGCATGCGACCTTGAGTGTTTTTTTTGCAAAATCCCCATTTGATCTACTGTTGGGGGCCAGCCGCTGGTTTATTATCTCATTATTGCATCTCAGAGTCACACCTAATCCACTTGCTTTCAATTGGAGTTTTGCACTTGATGCCTTTGTTGACTCAATCACTCAGCTTGCTGGCTTGGAGGCTACAGTTGCAAAACGCTACCAGCATCTGCAGAATATTCCAGAGGAAATCCCATGTTTGATATCTCTGGTTATTCTACAAGGCAAGCCAGAAAAGGCATTAGAGTCTCTTGAACAAGTACGGGGTCTTGTATGGAACCAGCTCAGTGGTTTACGAGCTCCACTGGATGAGCTTCAATGGTGCAATCCTGAAATTGCTGATCGTCTCAAATTTCTGTCTCAGCAATTAGAAATTGCTGGTAGACGGCAATTTACTTTGGAAGCACGATTATCAGGACCAGATGAGCAAAAACTTGCCAATGAAGAGGAGGAGGCCACTCATTGCCAAATGGCTGAAGAGCACAAGGAACTTCTGCATACTGTCCGAACAACAATTCCAGGATTCCAGCACTTCCTTCAGCCACCATGCCTTGCTGATTGGCTTAACCACCTCCCTAAGACTGGGCTGATTGTGGTGATTACTGTCTCTCCATTCAGCTGTGACGCTATCATCCTTGGCTTTGGAACTCTGCAAGGCCGAATACCACTGCCTAATTTCTCGCAGAAGAAAGCTGAGGAGCTCCAAGGTCATTTCCGGATGTCACTGGTTGAAAGCAATCTTCTTCAGAGGGAAAGAACAGAACCTTTGGGGGCAAGTCGTACTTTCCGGCCAGCCAAGAAGAACATCCGGACACCTTCTGACATAGTGTGCTCTATTCTCCGAGAACTGTGGGTATTGGTGGTTAAGCCCATTTTACAACATGTGAACTTCCTAGTGAGTAAGCTAGTTCAAGATGTTTGAATATGACTAACAGTGTGGTCTTACAGGCACCTCAAATTGGTGACAAGCGAATCTGGTGGTGTCCAACAGGTCCCTTAACATCATTACCATTGCATGCAGCAGGGATTTATGAGGGTGAACACTGCGAGAGTGCTCTTGATCATGTGGTATCCTCATGCATCCCCACTATCTCTACCTTGACAGATTGTGTCAAACGCTCTCAAAGGTTCCCAGTTAGCAATGCTGGAATTTGCATGGTCAGCCAGGCAGAAGCACCAAGACTTGCTCGCATCCCTGGAACTCGCAATGAAATCAACCATGTTGCAGGCATTTTTGAGACCCAGTCAACTGTCAGCACCCTTCGGCTAGAAGATGAAGCATCTACCAAAGAAGCTGTCCTGGAGGCCATGGAAAGCCACAGCTGGATCCATTTAGCATGTCATGGCATCCAAGACTCCAAGGACCCTATGGAGAGTGGTTTTGCCCTTGCTGATGGCCGACTGGAGCTTTCCAAGATCATTGAATTGAACCTCAAGCATGCAGAATTTGCCTTTCTTTCAGCTTGTCAGACTAGTACTGGTGATATCTCACTCAGTGATGAGTCAGTTCACCTTTCTGCTGCAATGCTTGCTGCTGGATATCGAGGGGTTGTTGGAACAATGTGGTCAATCAGTGATCAATATGCTCCACAAGTTGCTGAAGACTTCTATCACGAGCTTTTGGTTAGGAGCCAGAAGCAGGGAAAGAAGACATTGGATGGTGAACAAGCTGCATTTGCTCTCCATCATGCTGTCCAGAAGCTGAGAGCGCGAGTTGGTAATTCAAAGTTCTTTATTTGGGCCCCATACGTTCATTTTGGATTGTGATTTGCTCAGAGTGTCTTTCTACCTCACTGATCTTCTCAATTCTGTATTTCTGCTTGCTTTTGTTGCCCTTCTCTCCATTTACACAACTTTGTTAGCTTTTGGTTGCCCATTCTTCACTTTATACTTGATTAATCTTCTGTCTCAGACATAGGAATGCTTTGTTACTTACCATGACTCTTTCTTCCATGTAATATGCCTTTGGTTTTCAGTTGTCTGCCTCCCACTTTCTTCTCAGTATCGCTAGCTTTGTTTATCTTACAACCTACCTAATCATCTCCGTCTCGTACTTGACTGACCTCCCAATTATTGTTACTCTTCTTTGTTCATGCACGACTTTGCTCATATTAATTCATTCTCATTCTGCCTTGTACTAATCTCAAGGTTGCAAAATGGATGAACGCAAATCTTGATCTCCGAGCGCGTAGCATAAAAGCAGGTGAGAAGCAAACATGTTGAATTCACCTACGTCGAGTCCCCAGCGATGCAGCTTAGACGACGAGTTTAAACGGGAGGCCGCATCCCTCTCGTCGGATCCGGAAGGGACCGATCGCGTTATAGAATTTATCCATGAACCAATATGCTACTGATACATAAAGGCATTGACAATCCCCCTTGTCGTCCTCCAGAGCCCACCGAGGGAATGAGAATGAGAATTAAGACAAAAACCTAATCTCCGCCTCGATATCGTCCGGCGTCTCCTTGATATCCACGTGAATCGTCAGAAAACACTATAACTGGGTTGTGGTAGTAGAACTCAACACGTTGAATTCACCGACATCGAGTCCCAAGCGCGTCATTGCGCCGCGTCCTTCTCGTTGGATTCAAAACGCAACCGTGAAGCAATCTATTTATTTACTACTGGTACACACCAAACGTTGACAGTCCCTCTTCTCCTCCAGCCCATCGAGAGAGAGAGAATGAGAGTTAGAACAAAGACCTAATCTCCGCCTCGATATCGTCCGGCGTCTTCTTGATATCTAGGGAACCCGTTAGATCGACTCGGAATAGACGGGTGGGAGGGGGTGTACTCACATTTCTGCGGATCTGTTGAGCGAAGGCAAAAAAGGTGGTCATTGGTAAGTAACGCAACGCCCAAAAAACGAAAACTGAAAAACAAATAGAATACAGAAGAAGTGAAGAGAAAGAAGGAAAATAAGACAAAAAACAACTCACTCTTCCCCTTCCCCCCAGCCTTGACACAAAACCTCCTAAAACTCTCCACCACAATCCCCACCACCTCCTCCTCCACAACTTTCCTCTCCCTCCCTACACCCTCTTCATCTAACAGCCTCCCCACTCTATGCCTCTCCACGACTTCCTCAAACAGCTCGTAGAATCTTGCAAACTTGTCTTTCACTTGCCCACTCTTACTTCCACCCACTAGCGAGGAAGTGGGGCCCCCAGAGGAAGGGGAGGGAGCGGCCGAGATGGCTTGCATCAGCGGAGTAAAGTTCGAATCGAAGTACCCCGCTTTGGCGGTCCGGAAATTCGATTGGAGCAACTCGGAGGTAGAGGGTGAGAGGAGTGTAGAGGGGAGGAAGGCCCGGAGGTACGTTACGTTGTTGAGTAAGAAAATAGCGCCGAATGCGGGTCGCCGGGAGGGGGGCCGGGAGATGGTTTGGAGGGATGTTAGGGTTGTTTGGATTACGTCGTCTGTGGGGATGGGGGGTGAGGTGAGTTAGTTGAGGTATATTTACGTACGTGGGGAACGGGAGGGAGGGGGAGGAGGGAAGGGGGAGGAGGAGGAAAGGGAAGGGAAGAGAGAGAGAGAAGGAGAAGAGGGGAGGGAGGAGAAGAGAAGGGAAGAGAAGAGACAAACGTACGAATGAAATGCTCCAAAACGACATTATCGCTCCCCCCATCCTCAAATCCGTCTCCCCCCGCCTTGGACTTTTGCCCAACCTGTATCCCTTCACCCATCTTCCAGTTCCCATCTCCGAGCGCTAAGAGCGCAGCGCTCACTGCACCTTCGACTTCTGGGATCTTGGAAATGTACTTGACGGTCTACGTTTATTGACGTTCGTCAGTACTTTCGGTTCGAACGACCGAAGAAACAAGGAAGGATAGAAGTAGGAAAGAAGAAATACAAACGCACCTCAACAGTCAAATCCAACACCTTCGTACTAACATCCAAATTCACATTCACCCCACCGCCCTTACCCACCGCACTAGGCAACGCCGCCAACTTGATATCCGCCAAAAACTCTGGAAAGCTCCTCAAACACAAACTCCTCAGCGTCGTCAACCCCTCTTTCAAAATCTCATTCCCCGATTTATCTCCAACGACCGCCCCCCCCTTGGTGGTGCTGGAGGAGGAGGAAGCGAAGGACCCGCCGGTACCGAGGTCGGTGGTGTAGCTGAGTACCAGCTCGAAGGCGTGTTGTTGGGAGAGCAGGGATTCGTAGGCTGATAAAGCGAGGAAGCTGTACCGCTGTAGGTTCTTTTTCATGAGAGCTACGAGTGAGCTTAGGACGGAGTTGAAGAGGCGGAGGAGGGGGGAGAGGAAGAGAGCGAACGAGGAGGCTATCGAGGATGATGTGGGAGTCAGTGGTGCGAGTGTCTGGAGGAGCCTGTACTCTTCCTGCAGCGTAAATAATACGGGTTAACCCAGAGACGAGGAAACGAAGAGAGGAGAAGAGAAACCCACGTCAGCCGTACCCAATATAACCTCCACCCACTCCCCAAACTCCCTCCCAGTCTGCAACGGATCCACCTCACTCGTCCCAGCCCTCACAACCAACCTCTTCCCCTGCGCATCCAAACACTTGACACTCCAACTGCCCCGCATATCCGCAAAGCCCCTCTGCGCGTCCATAAGCGTGCGCGCCGGAGGAACTTGACGATGGGGGTGAGGGTGGGGAGCAGAGTAGGGGGGAAGGTGGAGGGGAGGGGGGTGTTGAGTCTGTCTGGGGTCGGTGTGGGGCCTGAGGACCCCTCTGCGACGATCTTGGTGTAGAGCTGGACGAGGCGTTTGGAACCGGTTTCGACAAGGTCGGCCTATGTGCCTCGTGAACACTGCAGGAAATGGGTGGAGAATGTATTGGACGTACAATCTTGGCGATCTCGCCGCTTTCGCCGGCTTTGAAGGCGATGTTGGCGTTGAGTTTCTCAACGGCCTCTTTGTAGAGGTGTAATTGGCCCGGTTGGGGTATTCAACACCTTTTAAGCAAGCATGAAAGGATGAGCACAATTAAGACGCACCCGCGTAGAATCAGACTCTCCTCTGCGGACAAGTCCTCCTCTCGTGTCGCAACATCGTCAATCTTCTCCAACGTCTTGTCAATATCTGCACAGATAGTTTCATGAGCAGCTGACGACGACGAGCGAGGAACGTCAACGTACTCCCCCGTCTCCGATTCAGAATTTGCGATGTCGTGTACAATGGGAGGATGGATTTCTCGAGTTTGGCGATACGGGTGTCGAAACTGTCGAGGATACCTGGCGGGTGATCGTCAGAGTTGCACGGAACGGGCAAGGTACGAACGAGCACGGACTCGTCACGCGCTTAGAGATTTGGCGAGTCTTGTTGAGGTTCTGCTGTAGCTGTACAGTGTCATTAGATCCTATACTCAACCAGGGAGATATGGTAGGCTTACCAGCTCAATCTCTGCCGTTTCGTCGTCCATGGTGGCGACCAAACAGCGAGATGTCGATGGAGACTAGTCGTTTGGTACTTGCTTTCTTCGATAGTCAGTAATTCTTCCACGACATTCGCGCCCAGCCATACCAGATTTCTTCTAACCCAGCCTGGCGTCGAACCCCCGGCTATAGCCTACCCTATCCAATGCGGCTCCCAGTGCAGCCCATTCTCGTCCCAGAACTTGGTTTGGTCGATGGCTTGCTGGTTCGCAGAGCTCTCACAGGGCATTTTCTGCCCCTCGTCGTCGTGTTCGTCGTGCTCGCAGCCCCTCTTGCCTCAAAGCGCCCTGGGGAAGTTTCAACACGACCGACACCTGGCCCGCCAGCGCTTAGAGTTAGAGAGAGAGGGAGAGAAGGTAAGGTAGAAGGGAGTGAAGGGAGAGGTGATGGGAAGAGGAGAAAAGACGCCCGACCATCCGTCGTTCGTTGACGCGGTTTCGGTGCCTGTTGCCCGCCGCACTAAAAATAGACTCGTGCCCTTGCCATCAGAGTTGGGTCATCACGATGACGCACACTGGCAGGTACGGTGGCGGGAGCGGAAGGGCATAAGATCACCACGGCAGGTATAGAACGACTTCATGGATTCCTTCTGAACCCGCGCAACGTTGCACTACTCGTCAAATTTCGCACTAGTAGAATCAATGAAGTGCCAAGTACGACGACGACTGACAACGAGTTGTTTCCTGTTTCGAGAACTGAGCCTCAATTAGTGCTGAATAGCTTGTGCAGACAGCGAGCGCCGAGCTACAGAATAACGTTCAAGCTTGTAGAGTTCTTCTGTTGTGTCAAAAGCGTAATTTAAAAGGAGAAAAGAGAATCATGGACTTTACATTCCGTAAGATCTACGATCAGGGCTCAGAAACCTCCTGGACAGCGACTCGTGAGTCGTGATAAGGAGTGCGCGTGGTGAGAGGGGTACTAGTCGACTGCTTGATCGAAGGAGCGTGTTCGTTCTCTCTTCTCTGCCTTGTTGAGCACATACTGTAGCTAACATCCTACTTCCGACTATGGATCCTGTTCTAAGTTCCACGACGAGGCCATCTTCCGTTAGACACCACGCGGCACACGTTGGGTCAGAGTCACCCGCCCGACGGATTCAACCCGTTCGCCGGGGCCATAGCGAGTGATCACAAAATAGCAAACCGGTATACCGCTGATGAACCTCCATCTAACGAAGTAGAGACCAGCTTCAATTCACGGAAGGCGCGGCGCGGCACTCCGGGGCTCTGTCTATGTTTGGCGACAAGAGTGTGAAACTGTCGAGGATAGCTGTAGGTTAATCGTTAGAGCTCTGGTAAATGTACGTTAAACCAAGGGCGTACTCCGAGTAGTCATGCGCTTTGAGATTTGGCGAGTCTTGTTAAGGTTCTGCTGAAGCTATACAGCGTTATCAGATCCTATACTCAACCATGGCAATATGAAAAGCTCACCAGCTCAATCTCTGCCGTTTCATCGTCCATGGTGGCGACCGAGTCTCCTCCCTCAAAAAGCTCATAGAACCTTCCAACTTGTCTTTCATCTTTCCACTCTTCCCAAGACGACCGACCAAAGGGGCGTTCACGGTCAAAGAGGGGAGGTGGCTTGCGTCCACTGTGTAGAGTTGGAATCAGAGCATCTTCAGCTGCAGCTTTCAGTGGTCTGGGGAATGTACTTGACGGTCCTTCCCTTGCGATTCCGTCAGAACTTTTGAATCTAACGACGACAAGGATCCACCGTCAAATTCAAAACCCTGCTACCCAGACCGAAAACCAGGACCAGTGGTACAGCCGAAGGATCACCTCTGGTTAGCGTTGGTGGGATAGGAGCGGTTTGTCGACCGATACAGCGGGGTAGCTGTAGCGTTGCAGACGTTTCTTATTCTGGATATTGCAGAGATGAGAACTCAGTAAACGAGACGGAGGAGAGAGGAGCGAGAGAGAGACGAGGAGGAGGCGATGAAGCAATCCCTCATCGTCCATGATGGCGGCGGAATGGGGGGATGAGAACTCATGATTCAATTGTTCCGCCGTCGTTCGTCATTTAATACTTTAAATTGAGTTGTCGAATAGTCGGTGTTCTTCAGCTACATTCGCTCTGAGGTATACCAAATTCCTTCAGTCTTATAGCTCGTGGTGGGGTTGAGAATCAGGCCCGTGGATGCTCGCTTGTGGTGGT
Source organism: Candolleomyces efflorescens (assembly GCA_027579765.1). Taxonomy (NCBI): domain Eukaryota; kingdom Fungi; phylum Basidiomycota; class Agaricomycetes; order Agaricales; family Psathyrellaceae; genus Candolleomyces; species Candolleomyces efflorescens. The sequence goes on from JAMZDL010000122.1 coordinate 53,687, forward strand.
GGTTGATGTCCAAGCGAGTGCGACATTGATGGTGACAAGTTCGTTGATGGTTAGTACCCGCGCTCAGCTCTTCGCTCTCTCGCCACCAGTCACCGTCTCCCGGCCCCGAGAAAGCGCGCACGTCACCAGCGAGTACTTCAGCCCTCGAATTCACGAGCTGTGTTCACGTTTTTCGATAACAGGGCTTGATTTATGGATCGCCAGGGTCCTGATATCCTTGCTGCCTGGGGAAACCATGAAACCATGTCGGATGATTGCACAATCACCCTTCTGCTCCTAGGGACACTGCCTACACCACACAAGATCCACCTCTTATCCCGGACATCGTGAAAACACATGTTGGATGGATGACCTCTCTGTCAATCACTTTGATCACGTCGCTCGCCAGAATCGACATACCTTTTGTAGACCGCGATCGCCGTGGTGAACAAGGTTCAGCTCTGTAGAGTTCGTTTCAAAATAGAGGTGGATTCCGTAAGATCGATGATGCCGGACACCTCCTGGATGGCGAGCGATTCATGATAAGAAGGGGTCTGCGAAGGGTAACTCGTTGATCGAAGGAGCGTGTTCTCTCCCCCTTCTCTGCCTTGATTGCCTTGGCTGACATCCTACCACGTATGGACCCCGGTCAGCTTCGAACGATCGTCTCTGTGTTGAGGGTGATGCAAGTAGAGGAGTACTCCAAAGGTGTAGTGGGATACAGCTGTTGTGGTGATTACTATTTCTCATTCAACTTCACAGCTGCTGTAATCACCTTTCTGATATGCGACATCTGCTCCAATTTCTATAACGAGGTGAACTTCGCTTGGAATTCTTCCAGTGGGCCTTCGTCTGACACGGCCGAACCCAGCTTCGGTTTATCTGGAGGTTCGTGATACCTGCAACTCTGTCTATGGTCCTGTTAACGTCGACCATCGAACAGGGCTAGATGGGCCTTCCCGAAACTGCTGTATCTCTTCATACGATACTACCCTCTAATGCTTGTGGTGTGAGTATATTTAACCTGGGTGATCTCTTAAGCTTACACACGATGCCCGAGCAGAACCATGCTTATCGGTACGTACCTGCTTGATTGCGGCGTTTGGCAGCCTGGTGAACGCCCGTGCTTTTGATGTAGTTGGAGCACGAAGGGACCCAACAGTAGAGGTATGTCCAAATCAACCACTAGTTCCTCACCGGCCGGTGCTCAAATCAACAGTTGTGAGTTATCTAATATCCAAATGTCGCAAATTCCCAGATAGGCTTATAATGCCGAAAAGGCCGAGAAGGTGGACATCACCTCATAATGCCTTGTCAGGCAGGTAGTCAAATCTGATGATGTTGATGGTACGCTTATAACCACCGTCGGAACCTGTTCAAGTTACCATGATAAGGCAACGGATAAAGCTCGTCAACATCCAAGGATCTGACTGGTAAGGACGCTTGACCTTATAAGGCAAGGCGACCTTGATAGGGCGGGGAGCCCCTTATCAGGCAAGGATAGGAATGGGGTAATAAATATAGTCTTACCAGACCACGTCGCAGCCAGGCTTCGATTCCCTTATGTACACTACTTGTTTGAACGTGAACTAACACTTCGCATACTAACTAGACCTTCAATGACTTGAATACAGATGTTGCTACGTACAATACACTAATGGTTAATAATGAAACTGTGTAATTACTATTATACAACAAACAACATATAAACGATAGAGATGAGCGAGGTTCGAACATAAAGACGACTAGAAACGTGAGTAAATTGAGAATAGTTACCGCTAGGCCAGCAAAGCTTTGAAAGACTAAGCACTTCATTAAATATATCCGCACGCTAAGATTGCCTGACAAGGTCATTATCAACTGCCGGAACGAACCTGCGTGTACTTATCGCATCGTATTGGTCGTCCTCCTCGCCGGCGGCCTTGTCGATCCGAGGCCCAGTGCCCTGACCCTCAACCCAGCTGTGGCCAGAGGCCTCCGCGACTCGAAGTCACGGCTGTGCGTGATGACGTGGATCGAAGCTCTTGAGAGCCTCGATGAAGGCAGTGGGCGACTCACGATCGGGGTAGTTGGTGGGCTCGTCGAGCCAGATGATGTGAAGACGACGCCAGGTGGCAGCACGATCTTGACCTTCTGGTAACCGGAAAGACCACGCATGGCGTTGTGGGAGACGAGCTCGGGCTCGAGGCCGAAGTCGGTGAAGTGCTTCTCAATTTTGCGACGAACGAGGGGGCGGAGGAGACCGAGTCGCTGAGCCTCACGAGTATCGGCTTCGAGAATTTCTGTTGAGGAGAACAGAGTAAGCAAATGAATGGGAACAGTATTGGGAAACATACCTTCTCGAGACCACACTTTATGAGGTCGTCACGAGGCACCCAGATGCTCTCCGACGAGCTCAAACCCTTGAGCGAGATCTCGTACTCATAAGATTGCTTGAGCTTCTTGCGGGCGATGATCTCGTCGATGATCCTCTTCTAGCCCTCGATGACGATCAGGGATGCATCCTTCATCTTCTTCTGCTCCTCCTCGCTGATCTGGCGGGTAGCCATACCCATCTCCTCCAAGTCCTCACCGGTCTGGTAACGCCACAACATGTACTCGAGAGCGGTCTTGTCAAGGTGCTGGTCAATGTGGTGGAAAGCGTGCTGAGCGATGCGACCGATGACCAAGTTGCGATGCTTCCAGATTTCACCACCCTTGTTGGGCTCGGTGTCACCGATCAGCAACTTGACGAGGGTGGACCTGCCAGAACCGTTGGGACTGAGGACGGCGACAAGGGAAGACAGGGAGACTTGAAGGGCGATATCGTGGAGCTGCTGGGTAGCGGCGATGGAGTACTGGAAGCTGACCTTGCACATCTTGATCAACGACTTCTCCTTGGTCTTGACACCTTCGAGGAGAGAGGGATCGGGGAGCTTGAACTTGTAGTCCTCAGCAGTCTCAAGGGTGTAGTACAACTTGGCCTCAGGGACCTGCTTGACGAAGGCCTCGAGTAGCGGCGGAGCTTGAAGCGGTTCAAGTGGAGGACGTCGGTGATGGTGTTAGTCAAGAAGCCAGAGTCATGCGAGACGATGACTGACGACAAAGATAAGTACTTGACCATAGAAGACGAGCAGGAAAATACGTACTCGAAGTAGCGACAGCGCGAGCTTCAGGGTCAGCCTCAATCTTGATGGTACCGTACCCGTTGCCAGCTAACCTCGCATAGAGCATCCTGTGACCCGCTTGGATCCCACTGCGGACTGCAAGGCTCGTAGGTCCCGCCCCGAAAATCTTTTGCGCTGCTGGGTACTTGGTATTCCAATTCTGGTGCACGTCGCGGAAGAAGAGGGGGACGGCTTTGCTAGCAAATTTCCATGTCGAGTATAACCGCACATCACGTCTGCTGCGGTGCGAGCTCCGTCGTCCCCCTCCAGAGGTGTTGTCGTTGTTGGTGTTAGTGTTGGAGGAGGAGGAAGTGGAAGGGTCAGAAGTGATAGCGGAATTCGTAAGCAACCCAACCGTAGGCAAAAAATGCCTAGTAAACCTAACGGGCCCATCAAACAAATACTGAAACTCCTCCTTCTGCCTCATCGTCGAAGCATCGAATTAATCTTGAACCAAAACGTCCCTCGCGATTGCGTAATGCCAATACAGGTCCTTGGATTGCGACTTCCTTCGCACCGGCTGACGACCCAATGTTGAATTTCCCAATGAAGTCGTCAGTGGCGGAACCTTCGTCTTTGTCGTGCACTTCGACGAGGAGGTCGGCGGTGCTGGGGACGTTTTTGATGCGCCAAATTTCGTTCCAGAGGGCAAGGGATCCGCGGACGACGCGGGATCTATGAGGGTCAGGTGAATGGGTGGGTTGGGGGATAGGGGGTTGGGACGTACACAAAGGATATGCGGTCGTCGACCTTCATCAGCAAAACCGCACGTCACTAGAAGCCCTATACATAGACACCATAGTGGCCATACCTGTATATTCACTCTAGCAGCCAGCTCCTAGATATAATACGGACATCTGTTTCTAGTAGCATTGCTAGCGCGCTAATCCAACTATGTTGTCTATGTCCTAAGACCACTGTCATGACTATGCATTCTAGAATGAGAGCGAGAACAGGTATACAATTCACTGTAACTAATACAGGTACATCTCAATGATAAGGGGGAATTTACTTGCGAAGGCGAGCTCGAGCATTTTGTTTAGCTCGTATATCAGCAGCTGAGCCACCACCACTGTTATCGATGGCATCAAGGATAGCCTCGATCTCTTCAGTGGTCGCTTTCTCAGCGATGGCTTCCCACTGGTCGCGAGGGAGACCTTCTGCTGTCTCCACGTACCCCCTTGTCTCTTCTCCCCAACCAGCCTCCGAAAATGAGGTGTACGGCGCCTTCCGCCGTTTCCCAGACCCCTTCATACCAGGCTGATTGACGGTTGCATCTGCAACGGAAGGAAGTAGAGCGGGCGGCCACTTTTCGATGGTAATATGCCCATCCCGGATGAGAGTTAACGCCCTCTCAACCTATGCAAAGTAATCAGTATACCATCGCATCCAAGAGAGAATCAAATGAGTTACCGCTGCAGCACAGAGTCCCAGTGCCCCAACCGAATGCTTGCCAGTTTCTTTGCTGATTTTATACTCGTTGATGCGGTAGACAGACTGACGGATGTGGTATGTGAAGGTCTCGAGGACGAGGGTGCTTTGTAATGGCTGAGCACTTTCGCCAGCCTATCATTGGCAACATACATCGTCACGGTAAATCAATGATCAGCGTAGAAACCAGATATCGGACGAACCTCAGAGTCAGCATCAGGGTCCCCGTAAACAAAGCGGAGGTCATCCAACAAATAAGTTGCAGCCTCCACTCCTCTTCTGTGGATCTCATCCACCTCCGTCGCAGCTGGCACGTCCAATTCCCGCCTCAGGAAGGAGACCGTGACCATGATAGCGGTCTTTCCTATCTCACTTCGCCAGTTCAATAGAAAATCTGCGGTCTGAACGGTTGGAAATATCAATAATCAAAGTCACGGAACGGATGGGCAACGGTCATACTCACCACGGCCTCAACGATATCCCAGCGGTCATCATCGTCATCGAGAGGAGCAAGATCCTTGAAGACCTTCCCCCAGATGACCCGAACTTCGCTGGACAAAAGTGTGCTGGAAGAGAACGGTTGACGTAGAGATCCGTTCCATGCGATCACCGTCGACTTGAAGTTCTTGTCCCAAAGATCACGGCATCGGTTGGCGTTGTGTCCAGGGAACGGGAGGTTTGACTTCTTGCATTGGTCTTTCTTGAAGCGGCGTCGAGAGACTGCAAGGGCGAGGGAGGGAGCTGGGGGTTCGATGACACGTACACTTGTTCCAGGCTTGACGTAAACAACAATGTTAGTGTCAAACTTGAACGCAGAATGAACGAATCCAGCACAAGCTCACCTTGCTTCCTCGAACCAACGCCTTTGATTTGCTTGTGCGTGCAAGCTCCAGGGAATGCTCATCTTCGTCTTCATCGAAAAGTCCGCCGTTGTACTCGTCCAACTCGCCATCACCGTCGGTAGAGTGCTCGGTTTGGGCCCGGGAGCTGGTACTCTTGTTGATGGTGGGCCGAAAATTCTTCAAGAGGCCACTAGGTTCCTCTCGACGTGGTCGCTTTGACCTAAACACCAATCAACGGCAGAACAAGGTCAATAAAGCGAGCCGTACTTATCCTTGGAGGACCCAGACCCCTTGCCAGCAATCACCACCTCCTCGACCTTCTTTCGTTTCAGGAGGTTGTTGGAAACAGCCCCACTGATCGCAGAGCGGGCAGTGGTTTCGCGGAAGGCACCAACTTCTGCCCTGAACTCGAGGGCCTTGTCGGATTTTGTCTTCGTTGAGGCCTGTGATCATCAGGGAGCAAAGTGTGAGTGCGAAGAGGTGGTCGTAAGAGGGAGAAAACGAACCTTCTTCTGTTGATGGCGTGGACGAGTGGGAACTTTCCCATCACTGTCATCATCAAAGTCGTCGAGTCCTATCTTGTCTCCCTCACCATCTCCCTCATCAAGTTCATAATCGGGGTCGTCCTCCCTGTCGTACTCGTCCTCTTCATCGAGGATGGGATTGCCGGTATTCTCAGAGTCTGGGACACTGCCGGTCTCCAGCACTGGTGCCTCATCACTCGAGTCTGGGCAGGGAGTGGCGGCGCTTGATGTGTTGTTGTCGTCGTCAGCAGTTGCTGGCGTTCCATCTTCAGGTTCGGATTCGGAGCTAGACTTGAGTCCAGCAGCCGCCACAGTACGAGCGGTTGTTGGTTTGGTCTTCCCAGCACCCATCAAGGTCAAGCTCTGTTGACGAAAACGAATGTACGTTTCAACATGCATCAAATTGCTGAGATAAATGAGGACTCACCGGTTTGAGAATGAATTTCAGCTTGGGTGGCTCATCGTCTTCGCCCGCACCTGGAACTCTCTTTCGTTTCGGTTTCACGGTCTGATGCTATGAGATGGTGTGAGTATGTCAAAAACTAAGTCTTGATAGCATGTCACTCACCACTGGCATGTCGTGCAAGTCTGGCCGTGCTGCAATCTTCTGGCGATGGATGTCTTCGCGGCGCACCTGGTCTTCGATTGTGCCGAACTTCTGCTGTATAGCCAGCTTTTCAGCATGAGCATTGGCCTTTACCTTCTCAGCTGCTATTGCAGCTGCCTCCCTTTCCAACCGAACCTCTTCTGTTGTGCGGCGCGCAGGTATACCTGCCAGAAGCTTGGTTGGAGCGCGATTGGAAACAGCCGAACGTGATGGTCGAGAACTCTCCGCCGGCTGTGATACCATAGGGTTGGACTGGGGGAAGGAACTCCTGTTGACTGTGACGGTCCAGCAAGCGCAAATACGAGGGCAAGTGGGGGGACGAAAGAAAGCGATAAGAATGAAATAGTTACAGACTTGCGCATATTTCTGTCCCACTGGCAGTGTGAGCGCCCTCCCTCTTTCGGGTCTTCCGATCACAATCCTCTGACATCCGCGATTCATTCCTCATTCTTGTTCACGCGCCTCTCTTTCTCTCCCACACAGCTCCTTTCACGGCTCCCTCTTTTGTCGTTTCGCCACCCCCCAAACTTGAACTTGACACGATGCCTGAAAAGCTACCATGCCTGTATGCGCAACAAGGCTGTCCTGGACGGTTTAAGAACCGTAGAGCTCTTACAAACCACGTTCGAACATTCCACCGCAACCCCAATCTTATCACAAATTCAAATCCGACCGCACCTTCGCAACCGTCTTCTCCGAGCCCATCCGATACCACAACCTCGTCCTCATGGTCTCAGTCTTCAAATCTAAACTTCAACCCATCACCGTCCCCACCATTTCAGCAACACCACACTGTGCCAAGCCCCGAGCCAACGCCTACTCCACCAAACTCTCGAACGTATCACTTTAAACTTAATGGTTGGTGTTTCTTGTGCTCGAATGAAACCATGCTGATAACGTCTCTATTTAGGTATTCCCACCAATGAAATGGGCGAGCCCCTCCCTCCCAATAATCATCCTCCCCCTCGATCCAATGGAGAAGACGATCCATGGTATCCCTTCGAGGACGAAGGCGGCTTTCGCCTTGCAGACTTCCTCTATCGTGAGGAAGAGATGTCTGCGAAGAAAATCGATTATTTACTGGAGATCTGGGCACTCGACAAGATGAAACACAACGACCTGGCACCCTTCAGCTCCTACACCGAAATGTATAATGCTATTGATTCTATTGAACTTGGGGATGCGCCATGGCAGTCGTTCTGCATGAGCTTCGCTGACGACAACGAGAATCCGGCTGATTCTCCATGGAAGGCGGCCTCGTATGAGGTCTGGTATCGAGACCCTGCCCGGGTGATTAGCAACATGCTGGATAACCCGGATTTCGATGGCCAGTTTGATTACGCGGCCTATGTAGAAGTAAATGACCACGGGGAACGATGCTGGAGTGATTTTATGTCTGCAAACGCTGCATGGAGACGAAGTGTATGGGTTTTCACCTTCTTTCTTTCCGGGGGCTCATTAAATCTTTCCCAGACACAGATCTACGAAGACGATAACACAACAGAAGGATGCATGTTATGCCCAGTTATCTTGGGCAGCGACAAGACAACTGTCTCGGTCGCAACCGGCCACGTTGAGTATCACCCCTTGTACCTCTCCATCGGCAACATCCACAACACTGTGAGGCGGGCGCATCGAAATGCAGTCGTCCCTATTGGGTTTTTGGCCATTCCCAAGAGTGCGTTGATCATCTTGAATTCAAACTATTATACTGACAGTTTGAATCGCATTAGGCGACCGAAAGTACGACAACGACACTGCCTTTCGAAAGTTCAAGCGCGAACTTTATCACACCTCTATTGCGCGCATCCTCCAGCCTTTAAAGTCTGGTATGACGACGCCTGTGGTTCAACGCTGCCCTGATGGTCACTACCGCCGTGTCATTTATGAACTGGCGGCTTTCATTGCCGATTACCCTGAGCAGGTTGCATTGGCAGGTGTCGTGCAGGGATGGTGCCCAAAGTAGGTACTTGTAGCATTTCTGTGCGAACCCAGATCTGACAAGTCCTACCCAGGTGTACAGCGATCAATAAAGATCTAGATGGTCCGTCAGGGCGACGCACACGAGGCCTGACGGAACAGTTTATTCAATCTTCAAAAGGCGATGGGACCCTTCTTTGGGACGCTTATGGTATTGATAATGACATACTGGTGCGTAGTTTTAAGCTCCCTTTTATCAAAGCTCCGGTAGCTCATCTCTTCTGTGGTAGCCATTCACTCATGACTTCCCTCGAGCCGACATTCATGAAATGTTAACACCAGATCTTCTTCACCAAGTCATCAAGGGAACTTTTAAGGATCACCTTGTGACATGGGTCAGTGAATATCTGGTGCTCGAGCATGGGGAAAAGCGAGCTAACGAGATTCTCGATGATATTGACCGCCGGTGAGTTGAATAAGAACTGTATTTGTCTTTAAGGACGCAGCTCAGATAGATCTTCCTAGGATCGCTGCGGCACCATCCTTTCCTGGCCTTCGTCGCTTCCCTCATGGTCGCCGGTTCAAGCAATGGACAGGTGATGATTCAAAGGCTCTTATGAAGGTAAATATATTTTTTGTGTTGTATTCTTCGTCCCACTGATATGTTTGGATATTCAGGTCTATCTCCCTGCAATCAAGGGCCATGTACCCAATGAGATGGTTCAGGCCATTTCGTCGTTCCTCGATTTTTGTTACATTGCACGCCAGGCCGACATCACTGAAACGACTTTGAGGAGCCTTGACGCTGCTCTTCAGAGATTCTATCTTTACCGGGAGATTTTTCGTGAGACTGGTGTACGTCCAACAGGCTTTTCACTCCCTCGACAACACGCCTTATCACACTATCACAACCTCATTGAGGATTTTGGCGCTCCTGGTGGATTGTGCTCATCCATTACCGAGTCACGGCATATCACCGCAGTCAAAAGGCCATGGCGACGCTCGAATCGGTATGAGGCACTTGGCCAAATGCTTTTGACCAACCAACGGTTGGACAAACTAGCGGCTGCTCGTGTTGATTTCGTTCGAAAAGGGCTCCTTAACCCTTCGCGCATGCTTCCTTTGCCGGTCGCTGAAACCGTGCGCCAGGGGCAGGTCCTGCAGGATGCTGACGGAGAATGGGAGGTTGTTGATGATGCGACTGAGTTTGTTCAAGGTAATGTGACTCTGGCTCGCCGTCACGGTACGTTCATTACCACAAATCACTTTGTATTGTTGCTGATTTATTTCATTTATAGTACGCGGAAAACAATACCCGAAAACCCTCCAGGAACTTGCCGCCAAAATACACCAACCCCAGCTGCCCGAACTCGCTCGACGCTTCCTCTATGACCAGCTAACTCCTACTGCCAATCTCGCACCCAATGACTCAGACATAGAAGATGATAATTCAACCAACGAGCTGCAGATGAAGCATGCTGCAGCTTCCACCCCCCTCGACGCATGCCCACGTATTACAGGCCGCATCCGCGTGTACCATTCGGCCATTGCTACTTTCTATGCACCTAGCGACAACTCTGGTCGTCGAGGAATGAAGCGTGAGCGCATTCGCTCTGTTCCGAGCTGGAGAAATCGCGGTGAACGACGTGACTGTGCACTTGTGGTTGTGGACGAGGATGAGGCTGGGATGAAAGGGATGAGTGTCGTTCAAGTCCGTCTTTTTTTTTCGTTTGTTCATGGCACTAAGACCTATCCATGTGCTCTGGTGGACTGGTTCAAGACCTATGGTCGAAGTCCAGATCCTGTCACAGGCCTTTGGCAGGTGGTGCCTGAAATTGAACGTGGCGAGCGTGTGCAAAGTGTTATTCATCTGGATTCTTTGTTGCGAGGAGTCCATCTTCTCCCCTCTTTTGGTTCTCAGTTTATTCCAACAAATTTCAATCGTGATGATACTTTAGATGCATTTGCTGCTTACTATGTAAATAAATTTGCTGACCATCATGCTCACGAAGTAATATATTAGCCCTTTGTGCTGTAGCAACCAAACATCATTCACTGGGGTGGTATATCCACTAGCAGTCTATATGGCCTAGACCACTGAAGTGGCTAGGTAGCTACAAGTATGCTGGATGGTTAGTTGCTCTAGGACCTTAGCTGAATCTAGCTCATTATAGTGTCGTCTAGTTGGCCCTAGAGGGTGGCAGTTTTGCTGATGTTGGTGACGAAGTAGGGGTCGGCGCTCCCTACGACGTCCATCTTGGGTCGGCCTGAGGCTCCGATGAACTGTAAATATAATCACCCATGAATTCATAGATCATCGAGAATAAGGAAGACTAAGACGCACCTGAATCTCAACGTCTATCAACGGGACCTCAATCCCTATCCCTCCAAGTTTGCGAGTCCACCCCGCTCTTTGTTTGCAGCTTCTTTCGTCTTGTGGATGGCTTGGTTCAAGTTCTCGAGCAAGTTGCTCGGGTGGAACAGGTTCCGTTTTCCAGGCATCGTGCTCTGAGTATGGTGAGTAGCTGCTTCTTCTTATTGCTTGATGAGAGTAAGCACTGTTACTGCTACGTCGGTTGTTCGTTCAGCTATGAGCCCCTGAATATCCAAAGCCGTTGGTCGTCTGTCCTGTCAACGAGCTCGTTGTCGACAATGACGGCGGCTTGGTGGCGGTAAGCTTCTCCGAGAGACCATGGGAAAGGCGGGGGACCATGAGGGAAAGGTGGCGGAATCAACTTCAGAAACGAATGTGGCGGTCTGGCAGGGAGCGCTCTTGACAAGCTGATTGAACACGACGAGGGAGCTGGGGTTGATCTGCCACTTGCCGGCAGTCTCGATTTTGTGAAGGAGGACGGGGAGGATGAGAGCGCTAGCCTGATGATTCATGTTGGCAGCGTACTCGCAGACGGCTTCGACAACAGCGGTCTTGTCTTGTCTGCGAAGCCCCCGAGGAGAGCATTGTAGAGGCCAGAGTCGATGAAGATGGGCTCGAGAGCCTTGATAGCACCACCGCGGATGCACAGACAGCCTTGTTGGCGCCGAAGAGGGAGGTGTAGTCGAGCTGGCCTTTGATGGGAGCACCGGCGGCAGCAGCTTTGAGGCTGCGACTGGGGCAGGGGAAACAGCGGATGTGGTGGTAGCGGGCATGTTGATAATCTAAAGAGAGTGGAAGACCTGGTAAGTTCACTGTTCCTCCCGCCAAGAAATCATCGGAATACACACCTTTCGAGATCTAAAAATCTACGAGGATTTTGGGGGGTAGAGGTATCGAGGTCGTTACACAAGAGAAAGGCTCCAAGCAAGAACAATGGAAGTTCTATTGTCATTTGATGGCGATAAACACCTGGGGGGGAAGTCAGGACCTCGTCATCGGCGCTGGCGCCATCGACGCGGGCGTCGAGCTAAACAGCGAGCAGCACGTACCTCCTCTCCCAGATCCCCACAGCAGCACAGAACCATCCAGCGCCCCCTTCCTTGAGGATCGCCTCCAACTCACAAAAGTCGTCTTGATGTTTCTGCTGGGAAGATCTAGAATTCAGATCTCGTCGTTGTCGAGCTCCTTCAATTGAGACACTTCTTACTACTTTCAAGACTGGATGCGAAGGGACTTTGAAGACATAAACTTTGACCGCCTTTGAGGATGTTGTTGCAGTGTGAGGATTTCGACAGCTTGAGGTTTCGATGACTGACGTGGTTGAGGTTGAGGACGATTCATCAGCGCTCGTCGCTCTGGTTGCCTGATTGCGAATGTTTGCACTCTCTCGACGGCTTTAAAGGTCTTTGGATTAGGGCACAATGAAAGAATAAAAATTGAGAATGAGGAAAGTATGAGTGAGGAATGCTGCAAACTAGTGTAACATCTGTCTACCCAAACAAATTACGGTCGTTCCTACATCTTGCGCCTTTTCCCAGACCCCGTTCCTGCTTTCGCGCCCCGACCTTTCTTTGGCAGCTTTTCGACGATTGGAGTCTCCACTACAGCATCTAGATTGACCTGAGTTTCTGTGATATTCGAGCTCTGAGTTGTGGATCGGGTTGGGCGGCGAGGGGGGGCAACTACTGGCTCGTCGAAGTAGGCAGTCGCGGGAGGGGTCTGGTCAGAGTTTGTGGCACCTGTTAAGGCTGCTGGCCCGCTGAGTGAGGCCTGCAAAGGCTGGACGACAACGGCGGCTGCAGCAGCAAGTAAAGGAGAGACAACCTGTGCCGCAATCGTGGATAGATTAGATGTATTCGCAACTCCTTGAGCAGATGGGCGAACAGAACTGGCCCTCTGCGATGAAATTCCTAAAACTGGGGGTGCGGCAAGGCGTGGATGTGTAGGTTCCATAATAACAATCGAGGGAGGGTCGTTTGAATCCTCTAATTCGAGGGCTTGAAGCTCTGGGAGTGGGTTTGCCAGGGGATTGGGTAGGTTGCCGTTGGACAGGGCCTCCGTAACATACATATCATCGAAATTGCTGTTGTTGTCGTCCTCCCTCTCACCCCAATCCCCAGAGTCTCCATTGTCACTGCCTGTGAGTCCGTCAGTATGAAACTAGCTCGAGGCTGTAGGCCGTATGAGTCCAAAAGAGCTCACCTTCATTTCCAGACCACTCCGCCGCCGCCTCCCTTGCACGCGCGAGCATGGCATCAGTGTCATCCCAAGCAGCTGTATTCTCAACTTGCTGAGAGAGATCTTCCCCCCCGGCATCCTTGCCCTTCAAGGGGAAAAGGCGCGTGTTCCAGAGCTGGACAAGCCTCTTCATCCAGGGCTCATTCCACGACTTGTACAAATATTCCCGATACGCAAGAAAGTCTTCTTTATACTTGATGCCTGTCACGGCGCCTTTACCATCCGACGTAAATTCTCGATCCCCGCTGAGAATATAGACGACCTAGAGACATAAAATTTGTATGCTGCAGCAATAGAAAAGAAGGCTTATATGTATACTCACCCAGATTGCGCTGGTTGCGATGAGGCCAGGCGTAACCTCAAGTTGATCAGCCACACTTTTCAATGGGTTGTTGGAGCGAAGGAAGGGTTTCGCGGCCTCGATTGATTTAGCACCGAATATCATGATCTCTGCTGCCTATAAGACTCTGTGAGTAACAGATATCAATGACAATTTCCGACGCACCAGAAGCAAGGCCGGATTGGTGAATTCCTTTGCTGGTTCAGTGATTCGATTCTTATAGAGGCAGGGGCGCCATCGGCTCTCGTACTGAGCGTCACCTAGAGCCTCCGGTTTGTGGCCCAGAAGGCGGAGGATCTCAGGAATCGACACACGTATCGCGCTAGGTGCTACTTTGCGCGCGAACAGTGCCGTCCCAAAATGAACTTTCACTGTGTTGCCGCCGACCTGAAACGTTGATGGCTTTCCGTTGGAGCGCTCAGCTTCTTCCACGGACCGCTGAATATCGTCCCGGAAATTCTCGAGAATCTTGTCAGCATTGCTGCAGAGGCGACTAGCCGTGTTTGAACGGATCTGGTTGCACTGGTCGCGGAACTGTCATTGGTATTATGACACAGATTAGACGGATTTGAAGGTAATAGCCACTGAATTATCAACGTACCTGGTCTGGCAGTGGTGCCTGCTTTGTAAGTATATACGAGTGGACAGCAGGAGGGGCGATGCTGAAGAATTCTGCTATATCCCCCATTTTGCGTGATTCATCATCTTTGAAACGCTCAGCAGTGTCCTGCCAGTCCCACTCACTGTCAACAAGCGACCCAAATAGATAGTCGCTGTTGTACAAAGAGTGGAAATAGATGGAGTGGAGAGCAAGCCTTTTCGCCTCTTCCTCTAGCAGTGAAGCCAGCGTAACCGCTGCATCGGGGACAAGCAGGGCATTTGTCCCACCATGGTCCTTGTCCGCTATCTTCTTCAGCCTGGAGCCCTTCTTCAAAGCTGCTACGTTCACCAATCGAGCCTTAGCCTCCGCAAGTTGGGCTCGAACGTTGGCAAGATCACGATGTAAGGATGAAATTAGCCTTTGTGAATCCTGCAAGGCCTGAATCACGTAAATTCCGTCATCACGAGGCAACCCAATTCTGCATCTAAAGTGACATACCTCTTTCATCACTGTCGTATCTGTGCTCATCATCGCACTATGAACAGCACCAATCTGCCGTAGGATGGTATCCTCCGGAATTGAACCAGAAGATGCCGGCTCCAGGTAGCTTTGGCTCGCATGAGCTAGGCCTTGGGGCAACATGAGAGATTTTAATGTGGAGAATTGAGGCAGAGATAGAGAAGGAATAGAAAATATCACGCTGGTAGGTGTGTTGTGCAAAAATGCAATAGCAGCCGTTCTTGGGCGAGCGCACCTGAGAGCGTGTGACCTAGCTTATTCCATCACACTCCGATGGCTGTCGTCTCTTTCATCGCAACTATCACCATTATTATTCACCTGGATAGCAGAGCGGGACTCAAAACAGGCATTAGGTGTGTAATTCCGTACACAACGCTTCCTCATTGAGAAACTCCTGACGTTTACGACTGAATGGTATTAGCCTCGTTCTTTCCGGCCCAGCATCCAGAATGGATTTCGATCAGTCGCCTCTCTCACCCACACCATCCGCTAGCCCGCTCTCTCATCCAGATGATGGGCTTGCATCCTCCTTATCAGATTCACTCCCCTACCAGGATTCCGGAATTACGAACACCAAGTGCGAGCCCAGCTCTCGTAATGCTGATACCTCACACGTTGCTGCCAGCGACTCAGAGGAACTTGGAGAAGAACTCAGTTTGACGACTCTTGAGCTAGAGCTCAAGAGCTTCATGGAGATCTCCTCTCTTGTGGTGGAAGCTTTTCGGGATAAGCCTGAGGAACTCGATCCACGGCTTCGGTTTGCCCACCTCACACTGCAAGCTGCTTTGTCAGCGTTTAGGCTACAGTCGACAATTGTCGACAGCTTGAAGCGGCAACTGCGACAACATAATGTTGAAATATCCCCTCAGCTGGCATCGCTGACAGTCAATGTTCGCCCTCCCTCCGTTCCGTCATCATTATAAGCTACTCTCTTCTTTTTCAAATTGACATATTTCGCTATACTTGTACATTCGTCCTTTTCTTATGCTCACTCTCACATCCGAACTTATGGGTTTAGATCTCTTTTTATAGTGTATGTTTGTACCGCAATAGCTACCAAAATGGTTCTCTGGGTTATGATTAAACTAATTAAAGAATTACACATTTGTTTTCGTACGAAGAAGCGAACTAAGACCATGCTCCCTCATGCGAAGCCACAGGTCTGCATCCACCACATCCATAATTATGTGCTCGTCCCCATACTGGCATTGAAAGTCAGGCACCGTAAGCACGCCACGAACAATGGCATTGACAGGGACGACTGCTGACTTGCTCTGGGGGCGGGATCTAATGCGAGTAAAACGGAGGTCCTTGTCGCGCTTTCGGATAGCAGGAGATGTTCCCGTGAGTGGTTCATCAAAGGGAATGATTAGCGCGAGGGTGAATTTGCGGCCAGCATATTCGAGCACCAGGATACCCAGTAAACGGGCAACCATGAATCCGTTAGCAACCGCAATCAGAGCGCAGTCATAGCGCTCCTGGCCCTGAAAGTTGGCGTTCATGCGCAGGATGTCGGTCGCAATTTGAGAGTCTTCACGAGAGATGTAATTGATTTTGATGTATCGGCAAAATGTGACCTGTCGCACGAAGGGCTGTCAGCTCTCACTGCGATTCAACGTTAAAGTCAACATACGGGAGAATCTGGGTCTAAACGAATAGCATTGATCGGCTGGCGAAGCTCAATTGCTAGCCGGGTTGCGATTTTGCGATGCAGGTTCTGAACCGAAGGGTAATAACCTTTGGCTATCACGGTCGACACTGTGCTGAGTTTACACAACTGGGCAGAGCCAATGGTAAACCGAGATAAGCCCCCATCGGATGATGAAGTCGATAAGGTATCCTCGAGAGGCTCAGGATCGCTGGCGCTCAAGTTTGCTGCTCGTTGATGTGCGTTGACGCGGTCCTGGATAATGAGCCCAGCCACTTGGTTCGCAGTCAGACGGATGATCTAGAGGTTGCGTAAATGAGGGAAAACATGCTGAATAGAAAGAACACGCACAATTTTACTAACGTCTCGGAAATTTGTCAGCTCGTAGAAATCCTTCGAATCACCGTGCATATTTTCGTTGAACTTGGTGTTGAAGTTGACCGTAACACCCTTATTCATAATATCAGAGAACATGTGGGTCTGCGTATGAATCTTCGGAAAATTCCAATCCTTCAAGCGCTGAGGGCTTTCCTCGTCATCGCCCAAATCGTCAGGCTGAACAAGCTGCCTATAGATCTGCAGACAGACAATGATAGATGTCAGTACCAAAATCGAGAGTCGGCAGCGCCACTGCATCGTGGTACTTACATTCATTTCGTGCTCAAACACTTTAAGCTCAGCCTGACCCATCGCAATTGTCGTCGCAGAATGGCTCCGTAGCGATGAGTACATATCCATCTCGACATAGCTTCGCATCCATTTGAGCAACTGGTACCCTATAATTGTTGTTTCGGGCGTCATAGCTGCTTGCGCAGCAAACACGAGAACCTAGGACGAGTGAGTGTCATCATATAATGCTCTACAGTGGGATATGAAGCCCAGCGCACCTTTGATAAATCTTCATATTTTCGGCCGTCACTGAAATCTTTGAATTTGGAAATTTCGGAGAAATGGTTCAAATCTCTCCATCGGGGAATTGCAACAAGACTGTTAGCAAGTGGTTAAACAGACACAATCACACTAAGAGAGCAAACGAACGTACTTTGCTTCGATTGGAGCGACTATCCGGCGGGGAAGGTCTTTGTAGAGGTCAAGGAATACATCCAGAAGGTGCTTGAAAACACCACTATGGAAGGAATGGAGGCGATCCCAGGAAAGGGCAGAATATACATCGGTGTGTTTCAGAGACCAGAAAGTGTTCTGCAAAAGGGGTGAACAGCTGCCGCTAGATAGAACGAAACGGATAAAATATAACACTTACATCGACGTTCCGAAGGCTGACACTTTTCAGAATGGCATCTCGTTCAGCGACCGTTGTCGCCTCTTGAGCGTCCTGATATACCTTTTGCATTGCCTCAGTCGTACGCAGATCAAATTTCCCGGAAAGATTAGATAGCTCGGCATTGGGAACCAGGCATACTGGGCAGGGAAAATCACTGTTAATCCCGCGAGTGGCAGCCATCATACACCTGAACATAGATTAGGAAGAAACTCATCCGGTTCAGAACAAGAACATAGACTCACATCTCTTCGAAATCAGCTGAAAGGATTAGCACAATTGGGACAATCAGCCGGGTGATCATGTCTCCACAGTCGTGCATGAACCCCGTTTTGGTAAACCCCATAATTGATTCAAGTATCTTCCGAAAGGATCTGTGCCACACAACCCGCTTGAAATCGACAAACTGCTTCTTCCCAGATTTATCTGCATCTTCCGGGACCTAAATAGAAAGATAGGCACAAGGTTAGGGCTAGCACAAAGATTGTTATGCTTACGATAGGGAGCCAGCCAACCAAGCGACCACCGGCCAGACCTTTACCATTTCTGACACTGGATGGGAGGTTGGCGCAGCGCACGTAGACCGGATAGCCTTTGTGAGTTCCGAAAGATGACAACTTGGTCTTGTCAGCATATAGTACAAGGTTGAAAGGGACTGCGCCCTCAGGTAGCTCATCCTGAGCAATGATTATCGTCAGCAATCTGAAAACAGACAGAACGAAGAGTTTCAGCACACCTCAACCTTCCACCATGAATTTGCCGTCCATGGTTCCGTGTAAAACCGAACGAATTTGCTGCCATCATGCCTGGAAAGACGAACCGAATGCCAGTGGAATTGGGAAACGATTTCCCGGTTATCCAAAAGTTCGCACATCCAGTCTCGAATGGGCCGGTACCAGAGCTCGAATTCAATGGTTTGATCTTCATATTCAACCGGAAGGGGGGTTTTCACAAGCTATAATACATTTCAAAGAAGAGAACAGCAGCACGGGACAATCAGGTGTGAAAGAAGACGTACGAGAGCAAATAGTGGTAGTACGAGAGCGACAACCCGCAAGACCGCAGTACGAAAGCAAGGACATCAACGTCATCGTCACCAGGCACGAGAAAAGGGAAAGCGTACGGCAGTCTGGTACATATCCCGCGCAATCTCCCATAGACTTGACACATGTGTTTCGTCGACCAGATTGAATTCAGATTTTGGCCTGTCGCGGATACGGCGAACAAGCTTCAAGAGAGAGTTTATTTGTGGTTTGTTAAGCTTTGAATCTTGCATCCATTGAGCCAGATCATAGTCGTCTTCAGTTCGGAACGGAAACCATGGTTGATGGCCATGTTCGTCAACCGCGGGTGTAGGAGTAGAATTCGAAGCCAGGAGAGTTTCGGTGTATCCCTCGTATGAGTAAAATCGCGTGTCTTGATGAGATCGAGGGTGAGGTTCCACGCAGACATCATCCGCAACTGGTGGTCTTCCCAGATCACGATGCATCGCGTTTGCTTCGGCTGCGGCTTGCATCGAGTGCGGCAGCGATGCCATGGGTTCTGGTTTTGATACTGAGAAGGTACACAAGGAATGGAATACGATGTCTACTCACCTGGACTCAGTCCAACGAAAACCCCTTCATCGACACTCGAGGGAGGACTCCCCGAAGGGGCGTCATATTCAGGGTATGTGGCATCTGGAGCCACTGGCTCATGGGCCTGGGAGCCTAGAAGAATTCATGAGTAAAAGACTGAGCCGAATGAACACCACTGACCCTCGGGTACGGACCGCCGAGGCTGCCTTTGCCTTGAATTCACTTGAGGTCGCGCCAGGGGCTGGGTCACTTGCGGCAGATTTGCAGCACCCGCAAGTGCAATAAATCCTAATGAATCTAAAGGCTTTTAGCATGAGAGTTTATCAGTGTCGGCAAGGCTCACCATAGCCCTTCTCCTGCTCGAGCCTGGCAAGCCGCTGCAGTGCTCCGCGTGTTTCCGCCTCCTTCTTGCATTTCGCATGATGAGAGGCAAATCCCCTGCTTCTGAATTCGTTTTGGCAGATGTCGCAGGTTTTCATGGCCAATTTTGTCGCCCCAGACGCGGACTCCATGGCAGTCAGCGGCGTAGCGTGGATGAGCAAAGCCAAGCTAGCGAGGGTCAAGATCGAAGGTTCTGATGTTGAAAATCAGATGTACCCACGCTTGACCGACGCTCTGCTCTCACGAAAGTTGAAACGAGCACTCTCTGGACCTTCACACCTGTGGAGTAGTTGTATTCAGTTTAGAAATTGATTCAGCATCCTCAATATACTACAACAGTACGATAATGATCCATACTGGCCTGCCATTGCTGGACGGCGGAGAAAGCGAGTACGAAGATGGCTAGCATAGCGTAGCACCATCTGGCAACACGAGCGGCGTAAGGGGTCAACGAGTTATCGACTGGTGAGGGTTTGAGCCTTCAAAAGCGGGGTGAGCCTCGATGTAAGAGGGTGAGTACGTGAATTCATACCAGGGTTCTTGGAGCATCGGCAGTTGGTGACCCAAAATGGCGGCGTCCGAGTCCGCACCTGCAGTCACCCACCAATCGCCGACGAAGCATTCCGAATTCACCACAGATGCACTTGCTGCCAGTGCTTCCCGGTGAAGCCACCACCCTGAAGCATAAAACCAGGGAACCTGGAGTATCTGCCGCCTTTCTGGCCGGTGACGAGCTCACGGAAGTGGCGGGCGGTTTCGGGGACGACATTCCTCTAGAACTTGAACTCGATACGGCTGGCGGGGCATGTGTCGATGATGATGTCGAACTGGGAAACAAGTTCTACGCTCCCGGTTGACGATTCGGCCAACGTTCCCGCCGACGTTGGATATTGTTGTGGAGACGTCACTGAGCGCAACATCAGCGAACGGTGGGCGGTGGATCGGGAAATATTGACTGTACCTGGCTGGGTTGAAGAATTGCCATTGCTCCGCGAGGGCAAGGCTCGAACATCTCCTACGTAGGTGATGGTGAGGGAGCGGAGGTCTTACCAGCTGGATTCGGAGCAGGGGAAGGAAGAGGCGTGTTCGTGCAGTGTGAGGAGGCTGGCGAGGATTTGGGTGGGGTGCCAGAGGTCTGAGAGGGCCTTGAGGACGGGGACTGGGGAGTGTTTTGCTAGTTCCTGTAATTATATCAGAGATAATTGAATAAATTGGTTTCAGAAAAGAGTAGGGCTGGACTGACCTCAATCTCGGAATGAGCTCCACCCTCGCAAAAATACCTTGACATCGCGTCAATTCAGAAAGGCCGTTGATCCTCGTTTGGTCGTCGATTGCAAGGCGGGTCCCAGCTCGCTGTAAAAAATGTGCGCCGGGGTGCAGTGGGCCGAGTTGACAGGTAGCGCGAGGGTGAGAGGAGAGCATATTTTCGTGAAAGAATTAGGAAGCAACCTTGTTAAGTCGAGCGGCGCTGGTAGAGCGCTGCGATTCAACAAGGCCATGAGTGGAGAAAGAGGTCCTGGCACCCCAAGTGCAGCACCAGACTTCACAAAAGAGCATTTTCACTGGCGAAGCCTCGCAAAGCAGCATTTTTTGTGTGTGGTTAGGTCGGGAACGGGTGGCGGCAGGACGAAAGCAAGTGCGCTGGCAGACCGTCATCGCCTGATGAAGCAGCCGACCATCTTATCTTACCCTGGCTATCTTATCAATTCATCGTAATCCTTTCCCCAGATCATAATCTCCCAGGGCCTGATCAGAATCTTGGCGGGCTGATGAGGCGGTTGGTAACGGTCCCACGTTGCCTTGTGATGCGCCCTTCCTGATAAGGCATCTGGGGATTTTGCGACAAACGGACTAGGAACCTAGGGTCGAGACCTGACTGGGCGCGTATCCGCGTAGTTGCTGGTCGTATACTCGAATAATGAGCATGTGAGTGGTACTTACCGTCACTCGATGACCAATGCATTGATATGCATCCCAAGGGCTGGGAATCGAGTGGTTATGCTCGTCATTAGCACTATTTGCGTCTTACGTGTTCATGCGCTGTATCACCGCAGTCGAAAAAGTGAGAAATCTGAAAGAAGCCTTGCGAAGAGATTGCAGAACGCTGACGAGGGGACTTCATAGTTTTGGCCTTCATTGTCATTTGCTCCTGCAGTGCGTTCGGTTCCTCTCACTCACCAGTGATCTTGATATTTTGTTAACCTTACTCCAGTCGAAGTGGCCGTACGTGCTGTCGAGACTACACCCGACTACAATTACTCATCGGTCCATTCCTCCAGGTCGGTTTCTACGCCGCCTTTTGGATTACGCAGCACACAGCGGACGAACCACGACCGCCAAGATCACCGCTCTCCAGTCGATACGGTTGCAAATTCCTGCAACCACAAATGACGGACGAAATGGTGAGAATGTACATAGTAACTGGGTAAGTCGACAGTACATATGAGACCGAGGATAAGCTGAACAAGGACGATCAAATTACGCTCGCTATTCAGGATTCTCGGCTTTGCAAATGCCAGTACGCAATCTCAAGAGTCAACAAATCATCTTTACACGCTGACACCACGGCTCTCGAAGCTGTCTTTTTTGTGCTAAGTTTGTTGAGGCTGAAAGCTTCCCTGGTCGACGAGACGGGTGCCGTCAACATCGACTTGATCAAGTATAAGTCACCCCTCTTGAAAGTGTTCATAAGAGATGGAGCTCTGGCCTTTTTGATGTGAGTTTTTATCGTTGTATACCGTTGCGTTTGCCTGACTAAAACTCGTGTTGTGCTTCACAAACCACTAGGCTTGCTAGTAAGTCCTTCTTATTGGACTTTCGTACGCTCGACAATTGTCTGATTTGCTTGTAATATAGCAATGCACGGTTTGGCAGCGTTTTTGTGTCTTTATCGTCGGGGATTCTACTTCCTTCCCATTTGGCCGTACGTCCAGATTTCCCGACATCGGAAGAGCTGATTCCCCACGAGAAAGTACTGACTGACCTTTCAAAAGGTGGATTTTCGCTGTTTCCTCCTATACGGTGCGTAAATTTGTCACCTGGCTCGGCTTGCCGGAAGTCTCACTCTCCAGGGCTTCCATTTTGCTCGCAGGGTTCTCGCCTTCTCCTGAACGTTCGTGTTGCTGGAGGGAGAGAGAATCGGACAACCGTTAACAGGGAAATTCCTGAGTTGCCCCCGCTACAGTTTGCTTCCCCCGATACCAATGCTTTTTTAACGTCAAGCAATGCTGCGTCTCAGGCCAATCAGGGATAGGCTGTCGGTGTTGTTACAGCTCGAACACGTTCCAGAGTGAAATTTGTGTGTGTGGGGTCTGGGGCAATATTTACAATGTTCCAAACATATCATTCTGCAAAAGCACGATGGACTTTGATTAAACACATTTTGATTAGACACGGTCAAATATTTGGTTGACTAAATGAGGGGGAAATTGAGCGCGTTGCGGGCGCCCAAACCCAACCCAGATCACTCTCGTCATGCCCTGACCAACTGGGAGGTGGTTCGTGGCTCGCGGTTCAAGATTTGCAGTTTGCGTATTGAACCTCGGCAGGCAGGCAGGCACCTCAGGAGCCATGTTGGGCTTTGAAAATTGGGTGTGGCACTCTGAGCCCAATCATACTTGTGGGGTAATAGTTGGTCAATGTGGGCTGTGTCTTGGACACTTTTTTGACCTCTTGACCTCCCAGACTTTCATTGTTGGTTGTTAATTGCATATTTTGAAGATCAAGATCAAGACTCTGCAAAGGAGCCCTCAAAAACTTGTGAATATGTACAGGTAGGGGACAAAGCTGGGAAATTGACAACTCATAGCTTGAGGGCTTCCTTGATCAGTTCAACACAATAGTATTCTAGGAAGAAATTTGCTCAAGCTCCCCATCTTTGCTCCAAGCTTGGCACATCACCTGAAAGGCTCAGAAACTTGATGAGATTGAATTTGTGACTTATTGAGCCCAGGATGACACCCGAAGAAGAGATCAGCTTTGAGTCAACGTGATACCACCACGACTTGACTGTTGCTGGATGTGATCACCGTTGTGTGGTGTTATATGTCTGAGAGCCTGATATGTCAAAAATCTTGTTACAGCAATCAAATAAATTCAAATCCATTTCAATCAACCATGCTGAGGAAGCCATTTCAATCAACCTTTGTATTATTGGAATGGTGCCTCAAATTCAAACAAATGTGATTGATATCAATTCCAATGCACTGGACAAACCATAGAGTCCCCTGCCTGCAGGCTCCTGAGGTGCGTTTTGTTCCATAATATTAAGTATAAGTAGGTATTTTTTATCTGAATGCTATAGATCCCCCAAACAACGAACTCAGAGGGTCAGCCATTGGGACAGCTTTTTGGGATTTTCAACATTGGCTCTATGCTTGCATTTCAATCAAAATTAAAGGTGATGGTGAATCCAGAGCTTTCTTCATTTTCTTCTCCACATACTCCTGCTTGTCTATTTTGTTTGCTTGTCCTCTTTTATTTTTCATTATTAGCCATGAGATGAAAACATGAGTGCTTAAGCAAAGTTGCAGTTAAAGGACAATCTGTTGCTACTTACTGACAGAGCAAACCAATATATACATGGACCACAGTACCATATTAAAATTTTGCATAAAAGGGACAGAGTTCAAGGGAAGAAATTGAGTGTGTATAAAAGAAAGAATAGGAAAAAGAACAACTGGAAAGGCAACATGGGAAACACATAGTGTATGTGATAAAAGAGTGACAATAACCAGAGAGTGACCAATCACAACCCAAAATGAACATATGGAGCCCAGATGAAAAACTTTGAATTACCAACACGTGCTCTCAGCTTTTGAACAGCATGGTGAAGAGCATAGGCAGCTTGTTCACCATCTAACCCTTTCTTTCCTTCTTTCTGGCTCCTAACAAACAGCTCTTGATAGAAGTCCTCAGCAACTTGTGGAGCATGCTGATCTGTAATTGACCACATTGTTCCAACAACTCCTCGATATCCAGCAGCCAGCATTGCAGCAGAAAGGTGGACTGACTCATCACTGAGTGAGATATCACCAGTACTAGTCTGGCAAGCTGAAAGAAAGGCAAATTCTGCATGCTTGAGGTTCAATTCAATGATCTTGGAAAGCTCAAGCCGACCATCAGCGAGGGCAAAACCGCTCTTCATAGGATTTTTGGAGTCTTGTATGCCATGGCAGGCTAAATGAATCCAGCTGTGCTCTCCCATGGCCTGGAGTAGAGCTTCTTTAGTAGAGGCTTTATCTTCTAACCGAAGAGCTTTAATGTTTGGCTGAGAGTCAAAAATGCCTGCAATTTTCTTGATCTCATTGCGAGTACCAGGAATTGGAGCAAGACTTGGTGCTTCTGCTTGGCTGACCATGCAGACTGCAGGATCATTGACTGGAAACCTTTGAGATCGCTTGATGCAATCTATCAAGATCGAGATAGTAGGAATGTATGAGGAGACAACATGGTCAAGAGCACTTTCACAGTGCTCATCCTTGTAAATCCCTGCTGCATGCAATGGTAATCCTGTCAAGAGTCCAGTTGGGCACCACCAGATCCGATGATGAGAGCAGTCAGATGTCTATTCGATTACACTATCAGTTACAGTTGGATCAACCACTTCAATCAATTGACTTACTGGGAATTTGACCTGTTGCAATATAGGCCTAACTATCAATACCCACAAATCTTGAAGAATAGAGCACACTATTTCAGCTGGTGGGCAATTCTTTTTTCCAGCTGGCCGAGCAACACGGCCCTTTTCCAGAGGTTTGCTTCTCTCCCGCTGGATAAGGTCACTTTCCACCAGTGCTAGCTGGAAATGTCTCTGAAGCTCTGCGGCCTTGGACTGGGAAAGATTTGGTAGTGGTATTCTTCCTGGTAAACTGTGTGAACCAAGAATAATAGCATCACATCCAAGTTCAGATACAATGATAACGACTACCAAGCCAAGTTCAGGCAGGTCATCTAGCCAATCATCTAGGGATGGAGGCTGAAGAAAGTGGTGGAATCCTGGGATTGTTGTTCGAACAGTATGAAGAAGTTGTCTGTGCTCTTCAGCCATTTGACACTGAGCAGCATTTTCTAGCTCATTTGCAAGCTTTTGCTCCTCTGTGCCCAACATGTGTTCTTCTGCAGTCAAAACTCGCCTTGCAGCAATTTCCAAGTTTTGTGACAAAACTTCAAGATGATGTGCAATAGCAGGATTGCATGACCAAAGATCATCTAGTGGTGCACACAATGTTCCAAGTTGGCTCCACAAAAGCCCTCGTATCCGCTCAAGTGATTCTAATGCCTTTCCTAGGTACCCATCGTTGGTCAGCTCTCTTACTAGCAACAATATTTCTTGTGGGAGCTCTCGAAGAAAGTTTTGTCGTTTTGTGACTGTGGCCTCTAACCCAGCCAGAGAAATGAATGAGTCAATGATGGCATCCAATCCAAAACTCAAGTTTGTCCGATGTGGGTGCTTGGGGCTATATCTCAGTGCAACTGCCATGCGAGCCCATTTTTTGCTGATACTCAAGCACAATCTGGGATTCTTCTCACATTGAATTGCACCCGATGCATGACCCAAAGCTTGCATTATGTGCTTGGAGTCATTGCTTGCTGAATATAGCTCAAAATATGCATGTGCAAACTCAGAATGTAGGAAGCTGCGCCCAAGAATCTCTTTGTTGAAAGCAAGAAAACAAACTTGATCCAGATGCCTTGCTCCTTGGATTGGATTATTGTGTGTAAATGCCTCTTTTATCATGCTTGTTATGGCAGTCTTATGGTAGACCTCACAGTCTTCTGGATTATGTGTTTCACCCTTCATAAAGCTATGCAAAGCATGATAGTTTTGCAAAGAAGCAAACATGTCTGCATTTCCACACTTCCATAGCTTCTGCACTGAAATGAATGTAGTCAGGTGTTGCATGACCTCTGCTGACACTGGCCCCAACAATTTGATGTCAAGCCTAGATAGAATGTGGTTTATATGCAGATTTGCAGGACTGTGCCTGATAATGTGGCTTGTAAGTTGTATTCTGTAGCCCACTAAAATCAGCGACACCAGAAAGTCTTCATTCCATTGAATGACTTCAAATGGCATTGAATATTGGAGGTCCCCAAGGATTGCCACTGCTTCTGCCAGATCTTCAATATCTTCTGAGTTTGAGAGGTTTCCAACAAATGTTAGAAGAGGTTGAGGACTTGTGCCATGATGGGACTGGTCACACTTCTTGACAATTGGCCACATCATCCGTTGATAGAGTCGGGCCTGATGGCTGTCAGATGCCCTGTGAAATATAGAAGCCCGGCGGTCATATAGCAACCAAAGCTCTTGCAATGCAAGATGCTCTGCATGAGTATTGCTCTGAAGGCGTGTCTCATGCAGATGGTGCTTTATGGTTCTAACAGTGTCATCAAAGTCACTGCTATTCAAAACCTGAGAAGGCAATAGCTGCAGTCTCAGGGACATGCCCTTGCCAAGATGCTCAATGATCTTTCTCTTGCATGAGTCATCTTGTGGAATGAGCTGGAGTTGGTCCTTGAGGCCTATCAAAACTTGATCCAGAACCTCTGTTCTGCCCTGTATATACCAAGGCATACTTTGCTGCACAAGGACTTCAATGACCAATTTGCTCCATTGGAGCTCTGGTATCTTCTCTTTTATGGTCATGCAAAGCTCAGCTGCCCTGTCCACATCATCATGTTTTTCTAGGCGAGATGCACACAGAAGTAAGTGGTTGATAGAAGCCTGTTGTAGACTGGTGCCTAAAGTATAATCCATGAGCAGATTGTTGCATGAAATAAGACCGCTGAGATATTTGACATCATCTGTGTCAAGGAATTTTGATTGAAGAATATGGGCTCTGGACACAAGTGCTCTTGCTCGCATTGAGAGGACAAGGAAATACACATCCTTGACATCACCAGTAGTTTGAAAGGTGGTAATGTCATGCTGAAATGTCTCTGTCAACATTTGCTGGGCTTGTGCCTGAATTGACTCAGGTCTGGGGATATCTTCTACACACACAGAATCTCTCAGTTACCGCTCAGATATAATAGACATGATACTCACCATACTCTCTTTAGACAAACCAAAGGGGCACAATGGGTTGCAGAAAGAGTTAGAGAAGTTTTGCAATACACATTGGAAATAGCATACCTGAAGTCATCAACATCTGCAAGGAGCTTACAAAAAGCCTGCAGAGGACGTGTTGGAGAAGTAGAGAGGCAATGTAAGAGTGTTCTGTCTAGTGCAACTCTAGTGTGCAAAACTGTCACATCGCCTTCAGGCCTCTTGTGGATTGAAAGGTAATGTGATAGCTTTGTGAGTTTTTCTTGTGCAGTAGCATCCAAGGTCATTTTCTCAACACTTTCATTTGAGATTAACAGAACAAGATAATCAAGAAGCATATCTCTATAAACAGAGACCTTTTCAAGACTAGGTCAAATAGTCAGCAAGTGAAATCAAAGACAAGAATGGCTTCTTACTCAATTTCCACTGTTTCAACAACAGTTTTATACTGGCTTCTTTGATTGTCTTGAGGATGCTTAGGCTTTTTATTGCCAAGATTGGGTTGATCCAAGTTACACATACTGGGTTGGGCAGAAAGAATAGGAGAGTATTAGGGGGGGGATGGGGGCCAAAGGGTGAGCAGTCAAAAGGCTCAGCTCTCTTATACTCTCAAAATGCTGTGTTACTCTATCTAGATGGAGCATAATTGGTGGACCATTGTGAGGAATACCAAGAGGAGCTGTTGGTGGCCAACATTGCATAGCTTGGAACCTTATGATACAAGTAGTGACCTAATGAAAAATTTTCACAAGAGTTGGGACCACAAATGAACTTGCACCCATCGCATCATGTTTGTGTAGTGATAACCAGGGCGTGGTCCTAGATTCTCCTACTCGCGCCCTTCAAAACGAGCCTGTACACAGCCCAAACGGTCATGAAATGGGCGAGTTACGAGTGATTCAATTAAACCACTCATAACTCGCCTATTTCTGGGCCAATTTTCCGTTCTTGGGCTCGCACTATGTTTGTGCTCTTGTTCCTCTGGCATGCTTGGTTTGAAATTCCCTCACACATTTCAATCGGGGCAAGACCAGATTGACGACCAATACCAGCAACCTGTTGACCTGGAAAAACTCGTTTCCAGGTGACCACAGGTCTGAGTTGGAGCCTGCAATTGGTGAGCATCATACTGTCATTCGTTTATCTCCGTGACGGCCATTAATGTCGATCCTGTGAATCCTGTGTCTGCTATTCATTTGCTTGCGATGCAAATTAAATTTTCACCCGCAGCCCGGAAAATTTTGCGCTCCACCATTATGATTACATTCCCAACATGGCATTTTCCGTGACTCATGAGTGCCAATCCACAAGGAACCCCGCGCAAATCTAGCTCAGGGCTATTTACACACTGCGAATCTCGGCGCCTGTCACCGTGATCGGGAATTCCGCGGATCCGTGATGGATTTCATGCAGCAATAACGCCGGAATGTAGCGGACTCACTGTATGTCTGGTCTCTTCATTTGTCTCCTCTCACCTCTTCCATTCATGTTCTCTTCTGGTGACGGTGGTTTTCTTCCAGCTGACTTCTCGGTCGCCGCGTGTCCAACCCAGAGGGACGAGATCCATCTGATCGTGAGTGATCCTTCCGTTGAACGACGGCTGAATTCCACCGACATAAATAGATCTTCATAGCTCGGGGAAGTTCGGCTACAAGTTGACTCGCAGCTATTCAAAGTTTGGAATTGGCAATGTCGGTCAGTGAGTTGTTAATATTTACTTCTACAGTTGGATACCATCGTGATCGATTTCGACTCCCGGGCCACCGCACCAAGGTTCAAGATGCTATTCAACGCCACACATACAAGGACTCGGAGATTGGGTACATGGCGATAAGTGTTGGTTCTACTTGGGCGGAAGGATCCACTCACAATCGCAGGCGGTAGAGGCGGTGTCAGTAACATGAGGATTCAACAGCTTTGGGAACGCTCACCTTGCTCTAGCCATTGATCGAGGTTATCAGAAGCGAACAGCCCCAGATTGCTACGCGCGCACACCCATCCTGCACCGATTCACTGGTAAACCTGCTGCGATGTCGGCCAATCACGCAGTGCACGTACGACTTCACCCTTGAACGCCCAGCCCTTCTCCAAAATTTCACCATGTCACAATGGAAATTCGTATCGACCACACGCTGTGGTCAATAGGAATTGGGGTCTGTAGAAAATTCAAAATGGAACTGTAGGGTACGAAACTTGTCTTTCTCATACTTGGTGTTTCATTCCGTGTACAGCTTGTGTGCGTGCGCGCGGTCTCTCATCTCGAGGTTAACTCTAATAGCTCTTTGCTGGTGATCGATCGATGTACTCCATTAATGAATGATACGGGTAGAAGGTGGAGTTTGGCCGTTTCGACTCGGTGCGGAAGATCGTCCGTTCGTCTAGAATGATGAGTCGATCCTTGCATCTTCTATCACTCCCGCCCTTCGTCCCTCGGTCCGACATGCCTTTCCAAGTTAGCAGGTAAGTAGATAGGTAGATAGATAGATAGATAGATTGGGTTCCTTGTTCAGATACGAGGGCAAAGGCACGCGCCGAGTGGTGCAGGTAGCTGAAACGTCGATCCCGGCCGTTTATTCGATACCTGGTTCACCCGAACTCGTACACCAAAGTCGTCGTACGTTGCCGATCCGCCTGTGCCAGTGGCAGTGGTAAAGGTACCCACCCTTTGTGACAGCGCCAATGCCAATGAGAGGATTGAATTGCGAGTTGGAGCGTTCGACGTTGTAGTATTATTCCATGATTGGGCTTTGTGTCCAGCCGTGTACTGTGAGGTACGAATCACCTGTAGTGCCGGATTCAGAGGTCCAGGTGATATGATTCGGTGTGAAGGCGGGTGTTGGGTGGACGTACGGAGTGACGGGGAGTCGAATTCGCGGCGGATGTTACGGGTTTGGAAGTAAGTACGGATTACGAGGATAGAGATGATGCGGTGACGAACCTGGATCGTGTATCCGGCTTCCATCCCTTGCCTCCAAGTAGGCTCCCCCCGTCGTCCCATTCCACGCTTCATATGATTTTCAGTGGGGTCATGCTCGCATGTTATTATAGCGAAGGAGAGTAATATTGAGTGATTATGTTTATTACGGACCTGAGTTGACCCCTCGCTCCGTTAACGTACGTCGCGTTCGCCGCACTGTCCGTGCACCAAGAGTAAAAGAACCCACCGTGCATTCCTTCAGAGATGGGCGTACCACCTGTCCTGGTTGTCGCCGCTGCAGCCAGACTTGAAGCAGAGCTTCTAGTTCTGCGGGTGTCGATGCCCAAAGCGTAAAGGGCTGCAGAGGTACAGACGATGATTTTAATGCACTGGGTAAAAGAAACCATCGATTAACGCAGCTTCACACTCGAAGCCTCTGTTTATATTGCATACCTTGAATTTCTCCGTAGCAGGCCACACGAGCCTGAGTCGCACCATCTCATCCGTATTTTTGCCGCCTGCCTATCTGTCCTGTTGCAAGGGGGCGCGCGATACGCCGGCGGTACTATGAGTGTGAGTCGAACGTGCAGATATTTTTAGTGGGACTCGTGAAGGGTACCAGCAGAGCAGCGGAGTGAGATTCATACGACCGATGTTATCCAGGGTCTCTCACTCACGAGTCTAATTATAAGTCCTGGGTTGAGAATGACGGATGCTCAAGCTTGGGGTAGGACGTACGAGTCGACAGAAGTCGCCGTCAAGGTCTATCGAACGGTATTCGGAGGGAGAACAACGTTCAGGGTAAGAGATCTCGAACGTGTCTACTACTAGAGCATAAGGGAAATCCGAGGGACCGTGTTAAGTTCAGCCTGAGGCCTGCAAGCAAACTCGATTCACCATGGCCATTTCCTTGTCGGTTCGGGGAAGAAGAAAGGGTGGGAGGTGATGCGGAGGAGGAAGGTAGAAACTCACCACCGCTTCCTTTGGAAGGGGCGATGCGAGGAGGACAGAGGAAGTTCAAAGCTCGGCGGCACTGACCAGGTGATGAGCGTGGGACCGACATCAATCACCGGTCATTGCCATCAACGTTGCACTCGTATGCCATTGGACGTCGTCCACCAACACCGCCACCGGCGAGCTCTCGATAGCGCACTCCTCCCGGGGTAGAAGAGATTTGGTATGGCTAGGCGCGAATGTCGTTGAAGAATTGCTGACTATTGAAGAAAGCAAGTACCAAACGACTAGTCCTTATAGACATCTCGCCAGTTGGGGCTGTCAACAAGCGCTGTTGTCTCGAGTCCTCTTGCTCCCCGTGATTACCCTTGGGGCCAAACACCGACCTAATACCCGTCTCTCTCTATTCCTTTCCTCTGGGACTGTCAATCGCTGAGCTGTTGGCACACTGGGGAGGAGTCAAGAAACTTGCCACCGGTTTCTCTCAGATCTGCCAGATTGCAGGTCCACGGGGGCTGAGGAACGAGCTTTGTCTTCTCTCCCGCCTCCCTTCCCAATGAGGATATACTTTGACCGATAATTCTCTTCAAACTCTCGTTTGTCATAACAACTGGTCCAGTTCTTCCACTCAATATCGGCTGAATCTCGATGCGATTGCTGCAGTATTGAGAAACATCGGCCGTGGAATGTTGGGTGTAGCAGGAGCGACGCTTCTGCCCTTGGAGAGAACACTCACGAGAACGTCTTTGGTCCCACTTTCCTCGTTCGTGCTTTATCGCCCGTGGGCCATGCTACAAGGCCGAGTTAATAGCTGATTTCTACTGTCTGACCCACTCATCGCCATCTTGCTCGACCCTCCGTGTGTCAGCTCGCTGACTCTATCTCAGAACTTGGACCCCGAGTCTAAGGTACGACCAAATTCAGACCGGGCACCTTCAAAACAGCGCTCGAAATTCAACTTATCGAGCTCCTCATCGAGCCCTTCAGTCCGCTCGCTTGGTATTCTCACTGCCATACCCAACCATCTTTATGAGCGCGATTGAGGGCGACCACCTCGTGTGGGGTAGGCTACACCATCTCGCATAGATCACGAGATAGCATTCAGTGCAGAAGTGGGCGAAGAAACTGCCCCCTTTACAGCGATGAAATCCCTATCTGTAGGTTCGTGCAATGTATGGCTTCTGGGAATGAAATAGTCGAGTGAGAAATGAGGTGTCTGGAGGAACTCTCGGGCTTGAAAGGGGATGAAGAATGAGGATGTCGATGTCTTCGTTGAGCCCTCGCCCGACTCAGAATAGCAGTGAGTGGCCTTGAGCCCGGTCCCAGGTGACCGCCCTGTCAACCTATCAAGTACACTGAATGAGTTCATAGCTGAGATTCGACCTGTCCAGGAGCGGCTCGGACTGGCATGACATCCCCAAGAAGGTCCATAACAAGAGCTCGATTATTATCGAAATTTGAGTTTGCAGGGCACACCTGCCTTATACGGTAGCGTACTCCAATGAAAGTAAATCGTGCAAATTCGAAAATACTCTCACAAGAGTAGTTTTTTGCAATAATATGACGTCCTCGGGTGCGGCATCCTTGACTTCTCAAAACTAGACGCCTTTTCTCTGGCCATTCTTGATCGTCGATGGTCCTTTACTAAGCTGCGGGACGAATTGGTGTTAGCCCTTGACTTCGTGAAGGTCAAGAGACTCTAATACGTCACGGAAGACCTCTGACTTCAAGTGGCGTACAAGATCCGAGTTGATGCATTCGTCGATCTCGTCGATTTAAACGGGGCTGCAATCCTCCTGTTGTTGTGAGTGACGGCGAGGAGGTGGGGGAACAGAATGAACCCATCAATTCCAGTCTACGTAGGTGTATATAGTACCGACTCATGAACAGTATACCCTACGAAATAGAAGTCCGACTAGTGTACAAATATATATAAACAGCGCGCTCATCTCGAGAGCATACTACAACACTTCCCCCTGCTTCGAGATGACGCCTATCCTGTAGGTAAGGTCTTGGTGAATACTACGGTTAAGAGGTTTAGTAAATAAGTCTGCGAGATTTTGAGCTGATTGAACGTAGACTAAAGTGAGATCTCCCCTTTGAACGTAGTCTCGAATAAAATGACACGCGATGTCGATGTGCTTGGTCCTCGAGAAAAATTCCAGATGATGAGCGATGCTGATAGCTGCTTTGTTGTCCGAAAATATTGTCGTAGGAGTTGAGATATGGAAATTGAGCTCCTGGAATATGCTCCGTTGCCATAGAACTTGCTTGGCTACGTGAGTAGCTGCAATATATTCCGCTTCGGGTGTTGAATGCGCAACGGTGGCCTGCTTCTTCGCGCTCCAGGCAATTGCTCCTCCTGCCATAAGAATGACATATCCCGAGAATGACTTCCTGTCGTAGTTGTTGGCGTAATCGGCATCAGCAAACACTTGAAGTTCATCGTGAAGCAAGTGATCTTCTCCTCCCCACGTCAGAGCTAAGTCTTTTGTGGCCTTGAGATACCTGAAAATTCGCTTTAAGGCATTCCAGTGCTGGGTCTTTGGGTCGGCTGCATACTGAGCAATTTTTGCCAGTGAAAATGCGATATCGGGACGTGTTGCTAGAGCGAGCCACATCAGAGTTCCCGTTCCCACTGCAAATGTAAACCTTGGTTTCGAGTACAGCTCCCCCTCGTTGATTGATTTCCCCAGATGCCTCGGATCGTCGAGATTGATTTGTTTATCCATTGGTGTGCTGGTGGGCTGAATATCCTCGAAGTTAAACTTCTTCAGGATCTCGTCGATGTAATGAGACTGAGATAGTTGTATTTTGTGGTCGTATTGCTGAAGTTTCATGCCAAGAATCATTGAGGGCTTTCCAAGCGACTTCACCTCGAAGTAACGTCCAAGATCAGCTTCGAGTTGGTCGTTCAGGTCGTCGTCTGTCGATGCAGAGATGATATCATCCACCCATACCACCATAATCGTCAAACCGTCCTTCTTGCGTCGAACATAACAGCAATAGTCCGATTTTAACCTCTTGAAGTCGATTTTGACGAGTGTATCGTTGAGTTCGTGATTCCAGACGTTCCCTGCTTGTTTGAGCCCATATAAGGATCTCTTGAGGATGCAAACTCTTCCAGTTCCATCGTTATATCCAGGAGGTTGCTTCATGTAGATAGTTTCCTTCAAACGACCATGAAGATACGCACCTACGATGTCAAACTGACGAAGTTTCCAGTTCTCGACGGCCGTTTTTGCCAGGATTCCACGAAAGGTCTCGAGCCGAAATACTGGAGAGAACGTTCCTTTAGGCGAGTAATCCATCCCTGGTTGTTGCGAGCATCCTTGAGCTACGATTCTTCCCTTGAATTTTACTGCATGTTCTCCTTTCTTCTTCGCAAATACCCATCGACATCCCATTAGATTCACCTCCCGATCGTCAGGTAGGTTTCCCAGCTCCCATGTTCCCATCTTCAGCACATTTTCCATCTCGTTGTCCATCGCTTTCTTCCACTGTGGTGCCTCGTCACTTGCCATCGCTTCTTCGTAAGTCTGTGGAAGTTCAGACCAATTTCCGTCCGAAATGAAGGCCTTTTCCTGTAGAATTTCCTCCACAACTTCTTCCACTGCCACACTTGTGTTCTCCACTGTTCTCTGCTTCGCTTTCGACGCTTCTGTTGGTCTGGTGACATCAGGGGCCTTGTTAGCGTGTCGTTGACCAGGAGTTCTCGATTGAGGGTTTCCAATCTTCTTGTAGTCAATAGTAGTCGTTCTCGTTCGTAAATTTCGAGATCCTTCTTCAACTTCAGCTGGTATTGGCTCGGATTGAGCTGGTGGTTCTTCTGGTGGTGGTTCTGGATTGGTTCTTGTGTCTGAATCGTCTCTATGCTCCCCCTCAGACCTAGAACCCGGAAGCTCCACGATCTCCAATTCTTCCAGCTCGTCGTTCTCGTTGAAAGCTACATTTCTTGAGACTTTAACCCTTCGAGTTTTTGGATCATAGTACCGGATTGACTTCGATCCATCCATAAATCCCACGAAAACCATTTTGTGTGATTTCGGCAGTAATTTTGACCTGCTCTTGGATTCGTCGAGTACCCAGACGTCACATCCAAACTCCCTGAAGTGCTCCACACTTGGCTTCTTCCCTGACCATGCCTCGTAAGGTGTCATTCCATCCAATGCTCGAGTCGGCGCTCGATTTCGCAGATATGCGGCGTGACGAACTGCTTCATCCCATAGGAATAACGGTAGGCTTTTCTCGATCAACATTGCTCTGGCAAGTTCCAAGAGCGTACGATTGAATCGTTCTGCCACACCATTTTGAGAGGGTGAATAGGGAGCAGTAGGCTCGACCACGATTCCTTCCTGCCTCGCCATATTCTCCAACTCTGAGTTAATGAGTTCGGCACCGTTGTCGAATCGCATGAACCTCGGTTTCCTGCCTTGATTCTTCAGCATTTCGATATGACCCTTGATTCGGCTAACGCTTCTGATTTCGCTCCCAAGAATAAGACCGTGACGAAACGGGTATTGTCGTCTGTGAAGGAGATGTAATACTTGAATCTTCCTATCGAGGCTACCTTTGATGGTCCCCAGACGTCTGCCATGAATCGTTCACCTGGAACCTTGGATCGGTTTTCGGCCTCGGGGGGAAATTTCTTGTGGGTCTGCTTTGCTTGAATACAGGATTCGCAAGAATGCGGGGGGATCGACGATTCATCAATGTGTAATCCATCGACTAACCCTCTTTGGCTGAGTGTCTTGATTGACGAGATAGACAGGTGGCCGAATCGCCGGTGCCATTGATCCCAACTGTGGTACTTGGGCTTCGCGTACTGCGCGCTTTCCGTTTGAAGGTTGGCTCGAGCTGCCAATTTATACATCCTGTTGACCTTCCACCCGTACCCAATGACCCTATTCGTCTTATCTCTCAACGTACACTTCCCACCTTTCATTTCTGCCCATCCTCCACTTTCGTCCAGTCGTGGAATCGACAGCAAGCAATTCGGTGCTTCTGGAACGTGAAGTACGTTTTGCAGAGTGTGTTGCATGGTTTTACCGTCTACTGCAAAATTGACAGTGATCGTACCACGACCGCAGGTGACCGCTGGGTTCGATCCTATACCAGAGACCGTAGCGTTCTTGAGTGGTGTGTAGGTGGTGAATGCTTCGCGCGTCGTACAGATGTGGGATGTGGTACAGGAATCAGCAAACCAGTCGAGCTTTGACGAGTCGTTTGCGGCGAATGAAGCGTTGTCAGCGTTGACCACATACGCTACATCATTGAGCGAAGAGTTGACTTCTGTCGCCTGTTGGGTTTTGTTCCGTCCCTTCGGTCCCTGTCCTTCCTTTCCTCCACCTGGACCCCAACAATCTGCCTTGACGTGCCCCTTCTTGTGGCAATTGAAACATTCCTTCGAGCTTCCGCTTCCACTTCCACTTGCACCACCCTTCTTCGCCTGTCCCTTCTTCTTCCCAGCCTGCATCGCAGTTCCTGCATTCTCATTCCATCCTTTCCTCCGCTTATCCTCCTCGATCAAATTTGCGATGAATTCGTGTGACGAAAGGGCTGGTTTGTTTCCGCTCGCGCCAAGGAATGACGACGTATAGTTGTCCCATGATTCCGGGAGTGAGGTAATGAGCAATATGACAAAGTCCTCGTCGCTAACGAGACTTTCCATCATATGCAGTTCCTCTTGGAGCCGTCGCATACTTGAGATATGCTCCACCATGTCGCATCCTTCTTCGGCCTTCATGCGGTATAAACCTCGGCGTGCAGCCAAGATACCTAGCCGCCCCTTCGATTCCTTCACTTGGCACAATTGCTTCCACATCTCGGCCGCAGTTGCTGCGCCTGTCGCGAAGAAGGCGATATGTCAGACAAGATCAACACAACAATCAACGATGAGAGAGACGAGAGCGATGAGAGAGATAAGCCAGAAGGT